>JAAAKM020000155.1:2453-21276 GCA_010016025.2 Alatinidae sp. Z8VKAUB7J3 | reverse complement strand
TATCCTTTGGTTAGCCTATGAAGTTGCATCACAGAATTAAAGTAGGTATATTGTTTAAGAAAATATTTTCTTTTAAATGCAACGATAAAGAATGTTTCTTTACTTCCAAGTGAAACAAAACATATTATCAATGCACCATACCCCCTTCCTAGTTCTTCATAAGTTTAAATTGGGATAATTAAAAAAACACGAGGGTAATATAATATACAAAGATGTAGCTACAAGTAAGGAATACCAGTTACAACTTAAACCTGATATTTCGCATCAATTGTCGAGCCAGATTTATGTATACGGCATATTACTGAAGGTTTGACCCTGACCATTTACAAAATTTATAACATTATAGGATCAAAATGGTCAAAAACTAGTTGCAAGTAGGCCAACACTAGTTAACAAAGATCGGGTGAATTCATTAAGACTATCAGCAAAAGCTTGTCCTACGTGTTACCTTACAGCTCTGACGTCCGCATTCCAGTACCTTCATTGGCGTCTTATCTCACTATCTCTGTAAATGAGTATTGCAAGGCTCTACTTATTTTCTTGTAGTTTAGCCTTTCAAGAAAATCCCTTGCAACGTAAATCCATTTCATACAACAACGTTTAAATTCTGTATTACTACAAGCTACCTGAGTACTAGATTTGCTGTCAACAAACCTAAAGTTTTGGTGAAGAAGTGCCCTTATCATTTTGGTTCCACATGAGATACTGTAACGTACAGTACTAACGTACATAGATTAAGAATGATTCATAACCTTCGTGAGCACTCTTTAATGTTGTTTATCGAATATCAATGTAAGCCTTGACGAGTTTTCATTTATTGACTTGTACATCGGAGATCGTTAATATTCCCAGACACTATTCTGTGTTTATGTTTGTAAGATTTAATTTGACTAATATGTTGTTTTGATATGGTGCTGAGTTCAATCCTCTTATGTAGCCATCCTGAAGAATCAATAATTTTACTCAAGGGATTTCAAGTAGTTGGTAGACAATACAGCATATTCTTTTCAAACCATTTGCTACTTTCTGAGTCTAGTATCAAGGGTGAAATTATTGAACGGATATTGGGGCCACGTCACAAAGTTAGTCCCGTGACAGTTCTTTATTTCAAATGCTAATGATATATCATATGTAAAAGGAAACATCATAAGGAATCAGCTTGAGTCAACAAATAAAACCACCAAAAGTGAGAAGATTATTAACATAGATTGAAGTATCAGAAAAGTATGCCATATGTATCATTTTGTGAAATCAACTCATTGAAACTTTTTTTACGATTAATTGGGGCTATTTGCATTCCCACTCCCAAAGGTTGTAGAAGTTATTTTGGTCACAAGCCGTAACGTTTTCTTGTAGCTATTCAATGGATCATCAGATGTAAGCTGATGAGAATAGATCCATTCAGTGACGATTCCCTTTTGCTATATACTGTGGTGATATCATCGCATAGAATGTGGCAATAGTTTTAGCTGACGATGTACTATTTTTGTGTGAATTACACCGGAAATTATATTAGGATAAGGATTTGTTAGTTTACATAAGAGATATCTATTAGTAGAAGGAGAGAATTAACGAAGGGGACTAAGTTTGTGGATCATTGTTTGAGTTAAAAGAAAAAGTAAGGAGACCTTTTTGGGCTCATTGTCAGCTTGTTTTCTGGGAAGTGTAATGCACTTGCGGCCGATTCTGAGGGCCGTAAACGCAGGGCAGCTACACGGCACGATCCTGACAGCCATATAAAGGAGTGAAGCTAGGCTACCTATCATTAAAGCTGTTGATAAACATCGAATGGAATTGTGGTGCGAACAGGAAAGTTATTAAAAAGACCTAGTGATGGGGGTGACGATTATGATGGTAATGATGATAATGATAATGATGATGATTATGATGAGATTGATGATGGTGGTGATAATGACGATACAATTGATGCTAATGATGGTGGAAATGATGATAATGATGATGATAATAATGATGATAATGATGATGATGATGATGATGACGATGATGATGATGATGATGATGATGATGATGATGATGATGATTATAATAGTAATTCAATACAGACTAAATTCTTAGCAGTCTCGGGATGATGACGTCAGAACGTCCCCAAAGAACTATAGACAATATAGACCAATAGACACTTATATAACAGCGGATGGCTGCGGAAATAGCTAAAAACTGATAGCTGTGACGATTGGAAAAGATGTCAAAAGAGGTTCCTTAAAAACATGAGCAGGCATCTAGATAGAAATGCCGCTTATGCGTACATAAAAAAATAGGAATAAAGATTAATACATGGGTACGGTAAAATAATTAATTTTTCCAAGGCATTAGTCTACTAGTGATTATTATCCCTCCCTATGCGTTTGGGCATGCTGCTGCTTACGTATGAATTATCACAACAGCAGTTGGTATAGTGGTTTGTTTTATTCATAAAGCTGCGTTATTGGCAAAGATAGGATCAAGAGATTAAACACATGTGAAAGGTATGTGTGCTGCAAAGAGTAATTAAGATTAAAAGGATTAAAAGGGGTGGACAACGATTGCAAAAGTACTTATAAAGCAGGGGTTATGTTTGTGTCCATTTGACATTATTAATAGAATCAAAGCAGGAGACCACATGATTCCTATTTATAAGCATAGCAATATGCAGCTTCATTGTTCGACTGAAGAATGGAAGAGGAGCATGATACTGTCAGATATATACTACATCAATTTTCTCGATGATGACAATCAAATAAATATATGTTATGAAGTATGTTGTTTACCGGTAATTTAAACGGTTACTGCTCTATTTGTCACGGCATCTGATAGAATATTGCACGAAATAGCGAAAACATTGTGCACTGAAAAGCTTTTTTCGTTTGACACTCCTTAGAGTACTAACGTCAGAATGACCGAGATCTTTTTGTATTGGACGCTGATTGGTCCAAAAACACAAGCCATTCAGGCAGTCCAATTTCTGATTGGCTCCTTTAAAATACAGTTGGGTATACTCTTTCACACATTCCATTTCGGTCATTCTGACGTTAGTGCTCTGAGGATTGTCAGACGAACAAATGAGCTTTTCAGTACACAATGTTTTCGCTATTTCCTGCAATATTGTTATTTTGTACCACAACCAACTATTTGAGCATCTGATAGGTAACAATATCAAAACCTTCTCTATGCACCATATTAACCAGCCATTACTACGTAGGGAGAGGGCCTGATTAAGCCAGTGGGAGGCCCGGGGTCACTTGAAAAGGAAGCCCCCATTCCCACTCCTTTTATTGCATGTACCATAGAATATCAAGCTATATATTTGTGGGCAGTTGTAGGTAGGATTCACTAAATTCTATAATATGCATTACATAAGCACGAAATAAAATTACGTTGATCTTATGGAATTTATTTACACAGAGGAGTAATTCCCTTACGATTTATCAAAATACATATTTTAATCAAGACGTAGGCATTCCACAGAATAGATTGAGTTGTAACCATTAGAAGACAAATACCTTTACTGGTGTTCGTGCAGCAAAGTCGCTGATGTTGCCGCTAAAGTAGAACTCACGCACTAAATCTGACCCAATGCTCATGATTAGCCAGATTTTACAAGTCGTTTCTGCTTCATGGATATTCGTAATCGGTTCTCAGTTAATTTGAGTTTTGTGAACAAGCGTTCGCCGCTGCAGTTTGATACCATCAAAACAAGGTATATCCGTAGAGCTATCTAAATGCTTGGGAAAATGTGATGCACACCCTTTATCTATGATACATCTATACGGAAAAGGCTGGATGCTAATACATTTTAGCTCCTCGTCTCTGAAGATATCGGCAAATGTTATAGAGTGACACAATTCATCAATAAAAATAAGTTCCCAGTCATCTGGATAAGTCCTAACTGTTGCTGTACTGCTGCCTGAATCTCATTTTAAGACGGTTCTTCCAGATGGCTAAAAAAGCAAAATTGCTTGCAGACGTCGGTGGAGAAAAGCGAGGAACTAATCAACAGCAGGCAGCAGACTTTCTGTGATGTATTTTTTCTGTTCGATTAAGATGCCCGAAACTGTAACTAATGCCTGCCGCTTACTGCCCAGGGCCCCTGAGCTTTACGAGTGGGTCTCCCATCTTAGTTAAGAACTTACGTTCCTGCATTGTCCTGTAATATGTCACTCAAGCAGACTATTTCAAATAGGCAGCGCGTTCAGGAGAGAGATTAAAGCAAGGGAAGAAAGTGCCAGAGGTAGCGAGAAAGAAAAAATGTAACTGCGAAACTAGCTAAGCGAGAGAGTCTTATTTGCATCCTGTTGTCGCTTAAACCTAGTCGTATACGTTATAACAGTACGTAAAGGACTAAAGTTCAGACAAATCCTTGCAAAAGAAAACTTGAATGTAAGTAATGAAACAATTATTTAAATAATTTGCTAGAAAAAAATGAGGAGTGGCTTTTTAAGAGTGCTGTAAACACAAGAATGAGGCAACAAGTCGAATTAGCTTCAAATGTTCAGATTTACGTGTAATCTGTAAGAGATCAAAAGTCCTGACATACCTACTTCATTGACAGTCATGAAAGCGGAAAGAGGAGTAGTCAGTGTCTTTAATCACAGCATGAGTATTTAATACTGTTTAGAAATAAATCCACATCTATCAACAAGGATTATAGAGGAATTAAGCATAACTGCCGTCTCACACTAAGCACAAGTATTGCATAATACATACGTATAATCAGATTAGCGGAAAACTGGTAAAAGCGGTAGTTAATTTACGCTGAATTCTCTTCCTCCTGTATTATCCTCCTCCCCTATACAGTTAAAGAGCCGTAGCCATTAAGACAGATATTCATTTGCCGCTATCTTTATCTGACACTAAAGTTTCTTCCGTTATATATGCCCCCAAAATGGAAATTACTGCAACATGCTGGCGTGCAAATTTTCCTGGTCCACACTATACGCTTCTGAAACTTGCTGTATGTTTTTTGCGCTGGACATTTTATTGCATGTTTTAGCGGCTATTTCCTTTCTATATGGTTCTTAAACTTGGGAGGATGCGGCTTATGTTGCTGTGTTCATTTCTGCTTTTTATGGTCGGCAACAATATATAATTATATAAATATCAATGAATAATATCAACAAGCATGGATATTTTAATTACACACGGAAACATTTTTCACGATCTGCATTTTCGGCCTTCTAATTTTATTATTCTCTTTTTTGTATGTTTTCTGAGTTATGTTTTACTAGCTTTGCATCATTTTGCTCTAATGCAATATATATCTTTGGCACTGGTTATCAGGGCATAGGTTTAAATAAACACATAATCGGTTACTTGCAAAACAATTAGGAGGATCACAGAGAATAGCTCTATTTTATGTCTGAACCTATGCTTCTTTAATAGCTTGTCCCTGTTTACTTTTTTTGATGTTTGCCTTAAATGGTGATACACATTTTTTTATAAGCAACTCAGTTGATTAGGTGTAAGGCCTCGATTTGGTCCAAAATTTAAGCAACAAGCTAAGCAACTCGAGGCCTCAAATTCAGGAGGGACAATTTGTAAAACACTTGAAAAACAGATCAAGAATCGTTTTTTGTTAAGAATTGATTACAAGCTGTTAATATATAACATATATCACTCTGCTGATAATGCGTCAAGCAAATAGATCAAGGATCTAACCATAATTTGGTATTTCATCGTTTTCAACAAAACGAAATTCGACGATAACCTGTAGTGATACCTAAGCAACTATCTAAGCAACCCCAGGCCTGATTTTGAAAAGTTGCTAAGCAACTCGAGGCCTGACCCTGAAAATGAAGTTGCTTATAAAAAAACAACAACGGGTATTCTAAGACGTTAAGGACAAACGGAAACAAAAGTATCAGAGTTTGCTCCTTCAGATGCCTACACTGCTAGAGCTGGACTAGGAAGGCTGCTTGATGATGAATATAAGCAACTTAAACCAAGCTTTAAATTAAAACAAAAGCACCGAAATTAACCTAGTAAGAGAGAGGCTTAAGTTCAGCCTTGGAGAAAGTCACACTGTTAGTACACCATCAAATAAGGGAGTCTTAGAGACTACTACACAAAACACAGAACAATATTATCCTAAAATGTTGTCCTTTGTGATTCGCACAAAAAATAAACTGTTAAAACTTGACAACACTGGACAATTTACGATCAATGTGTGATATTTAGCCTTGCTTTCATTTAGTTGGCAAACAGAGAATTTTGATCTACGTTGATTCAATGTAATAAGTAGATGCCACAGGATTGTAAACGGAATACGTACTGGAACTAAAAATCGAAAATAAATAAATGTTCTTGATGTCAATAAACTAGCGCGTATTCTTCACAGGGAGATTGTTGGCTGTTGTAAACAAAGATGGAAAAAGACGAATATTAACCAATGCTGAGTGTAAACCTCCCTGTAATGTAATATTTGACGATTCATTCTTGAAAATCTGACCTCCAGATATAATACTTGATATGAGGAAGCTATATTACTTCTGTAGAGTTTTCTGTGGCTGCACATGAACGCCACTGACAGCTAACACCAGGATGTGTGAATCATGTCAGTTAACAAGTTTGAAGGCATACTATAACGAGATTGGATCTTTCTCTTTGTAAAGTGGGATAATATTTTGACTGGAATCTTGATCTGTCAATGTCACACTTGATTTCCGAAAGCTATCTATTTCTACTTGTATCACTGCGGTACTATACATGTTGTGTTGACAATAATAGGCAGAGCCTGTGAAGAATTCAGGTCAGTGAGGTCGAGGCACACCTCTAGACACGCTGTAAGTACCGTAGCCGGGAGGATGCTTGGTATGCCTAGCATCCTCTAGAAGTTGACTTCAAGGTAAAATAGCATCCCCTAGTTCATTGTCGTCTCTCCTAGAGTTTTGAAATGTGTCAGGATTTCTCAGTCTTGCTGAATACCCTGGTCCATATATCTTTCCCGAGATATCAAATCTAGATCTGTTCATGTCTTGTCCCTTCACGTTAGGGCCCTCAAAATGATTCTAAAATGATTCTAACATGCAGAGATATGTCGACAATTGTAACACCAAAGGGTTCACCCAGTGTAAAGAGGGGGTTATACAAAAGTTACGTTAATTGGTAAATAGGCTGGTCCTTACGCCTTAAATTTATTAAGCATGCCCTATAATATGCTGATAGGTAATAAGCATGCCCTACAGAGACAGCCTGGCTACGGCACCGCACGCTGTTCCATTCTTTCTGGGGGGAAACGTAAGCATTGCTTCAATTTAAATCTTGCCAAGTAAATATAACACCTAATGTTAGAGAGAAATATCACTTGAAGTAATTTCCTTATGGCTCTGGGAAAATTGTACCGGCAGCAAAACGACAGAGCACGTGAAATATTCAAGTCAAGGAGTTGGTGGAATTCTACGACATATGCTGCATCTTTCTAAAGTCACACCGAGGGCAAAAGGAGAATAAAGATCTTGACCTGTCAATATTACATATTTCCGAAAGCTATATCACTTGTTCTAATTTCACGGTGGTTCTACAAATATTTTACTGACAGCAAAAGGCAGACCATGTGAAGTATGCGAGTCAATAAGGTCGTAACATTTGACTACGAGTGTGAAATTATTGTCTTTAGTAAGTCAGCAAGTAGGAAGATCTACTGATGAGGATCTTATCCTTTCTATATCGCATTTGTCTCAATGGAATATATTTCTTCCTCTACGTTCACTGTGGCTGCTCAGCTATTTCATTGGCTGTTAAATATAGTATGTGTGAAGCCAATAATAAACCACTGCTAAAACTGTGGTATTTCTGTGTTGATTCTATTAGCACGTTGGTAATTGTGGAAAGATTTGGGTAATTTTCCTTTTTATTATTTTCATGATGCTATTGCATTTATGCAGCATATCTGATAAGGACTTTAAATGTTTTAAAAATTTAAACGGGACACCGTAGAATGATTCTAGCGGGGCAATGTGTTTGTGTTAATAATGATGAACTAACATGTCGCATAGTGTTTTGTCCTGACAATAGCGTGACATATGAAAGTTTTCGAGGCTAAATTTTTTTATTACCAGTAGAGGAAGAGAAGAAGAGAAAGCAGAACACCTCATTTTTGCCCACTTCAACACTATTGTTACGCTTCAGCCAAAGAATGTAATCAAAGAGCGTCTTAATTTGAGGATTGAAAATTAGGGATATTGATGTTTATTGTGCCTGTGACAAAATCATCGAGGTAAACCAACCTGTGTTATAAATAGACACGACTCCCTGACAGAAACTGGTATCAACAGGAGATAAATGAAAATGAAAAGCGTTGTACTTCAGGAGCAAGATAATAGGTTTGTATGGATAGGCTAGAGCTTCAAAATGTCGTAGGAGAGATATTTTGAAGTATGGAAAATCATTGTCTGGTTAATTGAAAATTGATCTAAGAAAGTTAAAACGAATGTACTAAATTCGCACGTTATTGCTTTGTCAAGACTCGTACTGAAAGCCCACCGACAGTTGAGTACGCGGTGACACTGGAAGATTGTTTTGACCAGAACGGCCTAGGTTATGTGGTAGCAACGGCCATGCTCAGCACAGAATTTTGTTACGGCCACTAAAAACAGTTCTACACTTTATGGAGTTTACAATGTCGTAGTAAGTGTCCAGTTTGGTCGCGTACGCAGAACTTCACTGAAAAAGATTGAAAACAAAGAAAAAAGGAATAGGCTGGTGTGATACAGTATTACGTGACACATGATATGTAACTCGTGACAACATCACATCACCTACTCGATAAGAGTGAGTGTGATACTATTTTATGCTTTACGTATGCTTCCGACGATGTGGTATTAATGACTATGCTTTGAAAACTGAAAGAACAGTACGCAATTCACAGAGCAGATACTAAGGCAGACTTAGTGTTCAATCATTTTGAGGTCCGCGACTTAGATATCAGCACAATTTGATAGAGAAGAATAAAGATTCTACGTCTTAGACAACGGTCGGCTACTGCATCTTTCTCTCTGATGAAACGACTAATGATTTACCGGAACTTTTCCAGAGTTTCCCTATAATATCTATTCAGAATTTTAGTGTCGAAATAATGCACAAGCCATTCTTTCTTTAATTGCTGTTGATATAGTTGTTACAGTGTTATCTGTAGCTGTTGTTAGTATCTCTTTTAACACTTCTTTAACAGTTATAAAGCAAAGTAGCTCATTGCTGCTAAGTATAGTATAGTTACGAAATGTTTGAGGGGCGTTAAGCTTCATCGCTCATTTCAGCAACGGATAACTTAGTCCGTGCTTGCTTGTGCTAGGTATTCGTGTATTCATGGAAATATCTTGGGTCATTAGAAAAAGGAAAGTCAAAAGTATCTGAGGAAGATCTTTTAAGGAACTATGAAATAAACTATACAGTTTGCTTACGAGAGATGTTATTAACTTTGTTAGTCTCGATAAATAAAAATATGCAGCAGACTGCCTTATGATGTAGCTTCGACAATACTAGAGCTCTTCCACTGACGTTCCTTGATCTGATTCTTGTGCCCCTCATTGACACTACAATATATATCACTAGACGATGTAGAACTAGAATGGTCAAGTCAAGTCCTCATAAACTATGATTCAATTCTCAAGGAAGGTGATATAACACAAAGTGTGATTTTAGCTCAAAGATGCCGCCACAGCATAGAAAGTTAGCAGTTGCTGTTTTCATAATACCTGATAGCAATCTAATCAGAAACAATCAAAGACCGATGACTATGGCATCGATCGTCATTTATTTCTTAATTACTTCTGCAATGGGAAATGCTGATCACTCAAAACATTTCAAGCCCAAGTAAAACAGGAAAACGCACAAAGTGACAGCAATTTGGACGTGCTTCGAACCAAGTCAATGGCGTAAACATTGCTGGGAAAAACATCTACATTTTGTTTGTTGATGTTAATAATGACACTGGTTGAATACATTTTGGTTACATTAAACTCTATATTTTGAAATGTACCCAGGGCAAATAACAATATTTTCATAGGAAAGTGGAATTGTGGTAAAAGCTTCATAAAGCTTCAAACCACACCTTAAAGCGTAGAAATGGCTGATAATGAATCAAAAGATGCAGTAAAAGCGACCACCCAGCACGCATATCCACTTGCGCCCTTATTTCACACAAACCAACCTCTATTAGTCAGCTATCAAACCCAATATTTAACAAAATAGGTTAAGGGGGGAGCACATGTTTATCAAGTATACGTCTCTAAGCTTCCTCCTAACACAATGAGATATTTGGAAAAGATACTATGTACTGTCATAATCCATTACGGTGCACAAGTGCGATTTTACTATAATGTTTGCTACACAAAACAGTTTTAACTGTTATCCCTTTACTATAAATATATACTTATTTGATATTAAAATCTAAATATTCTATATTCAAATAAGCAAAAAAAGCAATAACGTTACATTTCTTGAAAAGTGCCAAATACGTAAAACTCATGTAAAACTGCTTTGATTAGCGAAAGTCCACAACGGATATGCACGTAAGCATTTAACGTACTTCACACAGCCAAGGGGCGCTTTTTTAAACTATATCATCCTACAAAATTCGCATGTTGTGCAAATATCACAGATATTGCGCCAGTAAAACAAATTTACTGGTTCTAACGCCAAAATTTGAATACATTACGAGGCCAAATAAAATGACTTTGACGAAGAGAAAAGTGGGTGATATGTGATTTACTGCCATGAAAGAATAGGATCTATGGCATAGTTTGAAAATTGGGAAGTGAGTATGAATATTGTACTTTTTGGTCGACTTCCGTAACATATAGTCCCTAAGCGAAGCCCGGAAAATGGGGATAAACCCAATATTTATCATTTCTAAATAGTTTTTATCAAGAACAGTACTTTAAGTAGCTGTTACGTCATGTGTAATTCAAAATTGAAATTTACATCAGCAGAAGATGGCGCAAATATAGCAATGTATAGTTTTACTGTGTTCATTTATAAAATCTTAGGAATAAAATTGTTGTTTAGAAAGTAATTGGGAAGACTAAACCCGCACTATTCTGTTTCGAGGTACTCAATCTCCCGATCCTCATTGACGTCTGGGCCTATGTCCGCCTTGATACACTTGGTCCCGTGGAATTAAACGATTGGGAATATACTTTAATACGGTTTTACCATAATATGTTCTATGGAATCATGAAGCTCTGGTTGTCATTCATAATTTCTAAGAGTTAAAGCGATAATACAGAGCTTTTTAAATGCTTTGTAAAAAAAGATTTATTATATCATGGGTAATGGCTAGCTTCACATCGCACTTGCACCTTAGTTTACCTTGATGCCCGAATAGCAGGTACGATGTATCAACAGAAATAATACGATGTTTCCTGTTCATGACCTGGGAGTAGAACTTGTATTTTTCTATTGTAAGTAAATTCTGTAATGAAAATATGATTTGTGTTATCATGTGGAGAGATTAAAGGCTATATAATAAGTGATTTGAATAGGCTTTAAATGAATAATAGATAGTAAGCCTGCTATAGCCTAGGAATAATAGGACATCATTGTGTCTAAGCATGCCTTTGGCAAATACTCTTATCGTTTCCTTGCAAAATAGTGGAAGACAGAAAGCGTCAGCCCTCAAACTAATTCAACATAGCAGTCAATTAGTAGTATCCTAAAATCAATAACTTGTAAACCAGCTTACCTTCGGCCAGTATGGTTGCAGTGTGGATGATTGAACTGAATCCTGTAGAGCGAGTTCGTACTGCCCTAATCTCGTATAGGCAGCGGCTCGATTGCTGAATAAGACATGGTTTGTGGGATTTAATGCAATTGCCTGCTTATACAATTCGACCGCCTGTTCGAACTCCCCATTTTGACAAGCGGCATTTGCTTCGTTAACTTTTGATAAAAAGAGAGCTCCCGTATCAATTGCATCGGATTCAATTCTTTCCTGTAAAAAGAATAGAAAGAACGTAAGCAATTAATGCGAGCCCAATGTGGAGTGTGGATTACACAGCGAGGTGTATCTGCTGCCGCTAGGATTAGAACATACCGGTCATTTATCAACAAACTGGAGCTTGTTATTCCTGCTGTTTATTCAGACAGGGTTATTGTTGTTAGGGTTGAAGTGGTTATTCACCGCTGCATGGCAAATGGGGTGCCTATTGGAAAGTTGTATGGGTTGATCTCAGACGAGTTTCAAAGGTCGAAAACATCGTCTCTTGAACGTGCATGGGTAGGCTACTTTACGTTCTTCGTTATGAAAAGAGGGGGGCTTCAACATTCAAACGTTGTAAACTAAAAGGGCAAAGGATGCAATTCCAAGGGGATGTGCGCCCCCCCTCCCCGAGTAATAAGTCTTTGGGTAGTTTAGGTTAAGAAGGCAGCGACTGGGAGTGTCAACTTTACCACTTGCAAGACAGGGGAAAGGGTGATACTCCTTCATAATTATAAATTATTCTGGAACTTACTTTCATCTAAATACATCAAAGATTTTCCTATCACCGAACATGATTGACAAGTGATGTCAAAATATCTTACAATGTCACTCTTCTGAGATATTGTGTACAGTTATTACTTCTGATATAACATGTCTTAATAAATTATTGATCTAGGGGCAAGTGCTCCATTTGATTTAAAATTGCATTAAACATGAACAAATTTATGTGAAGTACTTATTACACTTTTGATGATATATCAAAACCTAGGGCTTTACATAGCTTAAGAGATCTTGATCTTAAATAATGTTATTCCTGGAAACGACATTCTAAATTGTATTTGAAACTTTTACTTTATTCGATGTCAGTACAATACTGTGACCAGATGATTAGATATGCAAAAATAGAAGTTTTCGTATTAGATATTATGGACCCTCTTCAAAATTTTTAATGTTATTAGAGCCATATCAAGCAAGGATTCTACGGTAGAAGGATATTCAAGACATCTGCTCTCTCTATCGTGTTTGTGCTGTATATACACTGTGCATGCATTTATTACAAGAAAAAAAGCGTTGTACAGTATCAGATAATCATATGAGGGTGTCTGGTATTGCACTATGCCCCTCCTGTTGAAAATTCTACCCCTGGAGACTACTCCAGAACTTAGTTGATGACATTTCATCTGTCAACAAAGGAATGGGCGCAAGATTAGGGGAAAGCGCTCATCCAGGAGAAAGCATATATTTGGAGGATCTCCTTTGTCACTGAATTGAGCAACAGACGATGCAAGAAAATAGTTGATGGCTTGAAGAAAAACAGACGCTAAAACACTATCCAAGTCTTTCAATATAATTGCTACCTATATTACTTTTCATACAATTTCCGTTGCCATCCTGGTAGATTATATTGGCGGGGCGATAAGGAGCACCTGATAGACTATATCAATTTCATAAACATAGATCAGATTAGTAGTGATTGAAAAGATATATATTTATTAGTATAATAGACTAAGAGCATCATTTTTTTATAAAGGATGAAAGAAACCCAAATAGAAACTGTTTGGGTGACTCATTCCCAAATATTTGGTTTCTAAGTGTTAATTTTCCTGAAATTACCATTCTCGTATTACTCCTTAATTGTTTTATTTTGATTGCTTATCGTAAAACTCCTCTTAAAGTCGAGGGGTAAACTCAGTATTTTAAAACAAGGGCGCTTAAAACCTCAATTGTTAATCGTTGAAGTACCGAACTCATTCTGTTACGACTGGACACTTCCTAAAGACCAATCCGAACTCTACCTGAATAGGCTAGCAAACGCAAAAACGCTACAATACAGTCACCTTTACCTTTGCATGATATTTATTTTTCCTATGTCTTATCGAGGTTTCATATCAGATAAGCTAGCTTTTACAACTTAGGCAAATTTGTGTCCAGATATTTGGTGCAATCAAAACACGCTTTGTTTACATTCGAGTATTCAAAATTAAGAAAGCTCTGTGGTTTGCTGTCTAGGGGTGAATGGTAACACGTTTTAGCTCTTTGGACATCAAGTTACTTGCCACCGCACATGTCTTTGTACGCGATTCATGTCACCTCGAGTGAGGTGTGCGCCTATCATTAGAGAACAATTTATCACATTGATTGGGTATTATAATTATTTGGTCTAAGCGTAATTTAAAATTTAATAGCATATAATAAAGCTATTGCATTCTACAATTTCTTTGTGAATTCATAAATCACACGTTTGTTTTCAAAGCTTCTTTTATTGAAAGATCTTGGAAAATCCTGAGTGATCAACGGAGCTTTCTCATTAACTTCCTCTTCGAGCATAGTTGACTATAACAACAGCATCGTATCGTTTGGAGAGATATTTATTAGCAGAAGGGAAGCATATAATTTAAAGAAGACTTAACGTAGGCCAACATTCCTGCATTTTCACAAACAACGTCGTTCGGAAATATCGGAACGGAAATTACCAACATCTTATTTTATAAACAATTTAACTCGATTGCCATTGAAAAGTAAATTTGCTCAAACTCTGCAGAAATATGTTTTCATCGTAGAGCGATAGAAATGTTGCTGGAAACATAAGTAAGATGCAAGCTCCAGGTATACATACATAGGCCTACCGCTAGACTCCAAAAATGCACCACACTAGGTGAATCAGTTGCACTCTCTAATATTCCAGTTTCATAAAATTGGGTGGTTACTCTCCTAAATTGACTATTCGTGGTTTATTTTGTCTTAAAACTAAATTAGGACGCGTAAAATTGGGTAGACGTTAGTCCTATGTAAACACAAGTAGAGATCATTTAGGGCTTTGCTATGAAACCACTCAATAAAGCATCTGTCAGCTCATCCATAACGAAACCCTCTAATAAATCAAATTCTGAAATCTTAAGTCACCCTTCTAGACATAGAGATGAAAGAGTAACCCATTACGATATTTCCTTGTCTTAAAAACAAAGCAATCGACTTGGTAAAGGAACGGTGATGTTCTGTTGATCAGACAAAACGCAAATCATGCTACGATGCTTCTGAGACAAGTGTGAAATTACAAACGCTCTCTCCTCTACTCTCCACACACATAATATTAATTAAACATCCTAGACATTCCAAATGTTACACAGAGATATAAAACGATAGGTGAGCCTTCTCTGGTAGAGGATTTTAAGGTGAAGTAAAACGTACTATGTTGTGTGTAAAGAACAGTGAATAAAACCATTTTAATTACCTGAGTTCGACCATGATTTTCCAGCCGATCTCCCATGTTTCTAATTTCCTAAGTTGTTATTTCTTGCTTATTTAGAATCCCATGAATAAAATAGACAGTATTGATAGATAGAGGTGTGTGATTCCTTTGTGTTTTCATAGCGACGATGGTCAGACAATAAGGGAAACAGTGTTAGTCGGTCACTTCCCATTCATCCATTTGTGTTGAATAATGACGTTCTCCAGCTTGAAAGTCGATGCGATGTCATAGAAACAGGACATGATGGATTGGCTTTGTTTTCAGGCATAGTTAACGAACAATTGTCCCACATCAAATGTCAGACCGAAAAACAACGAGTTGAGTTACATTTCCGTGGTTTAAACGTGAATATTTTTCCTCACTCAATACGTATGAATCCTAAAAGCGACCTAGGCAATATCGATTTTACTTTGGAAGCCGGTAAAATTTGTGGAATGATGCTGCTCCTTGGAGAGAAAATGTCAAGTAAAAATGTGACAGCAAGTCGTGGGAAAATTGTTCCAAGTATAATTTAGGTTTCTTCGTCATTTTTAAGCACTTAAAAGGTCGATATAACCCCGTAATGAGATACCAAACTTGGAGTTTGAATGTCTGAGTTTGTGGCAACTAGACTACGTACAATCTTGAACCTTAAAAGTAATCTTGAAGCTTCAATGAAATTAAGGACAAAGCTTATATCTACATATATTTAACGTGTTAGATAACAAGCATTAAGACATGGTCTAAGGATATTCAGTTCCATCTTAGCATGGTAAGCCATGAAAACTTAGGCCAATGTCTAGAATGGATGCGGTTTTACAACTTCGGAATGTGAGAAGATGAAGTGACATCGAACTTGAATCAAGAAAGAGTGTATGACACCTTAGTTGATCAAACAATGTGATTAATGTAAACCATTTTTGAGTTGAAGCCAGAAGAGAATGTGTGCATTTTCTAGTGTTGTTTTTACTCTTTCACTGGTTATTAAAACTGAAAAGCAAAATAAATTTAATAAGATACTACGTAAGCCTCATAATAAATGGAAGAAAATAATAAGGAAGGTATTTGGCATACACCGGAATGTTAAAGAGGCCAGGGCATGGCAAGGTGTCAGGCCTTAGGTATCACCTTGAAGGGTTTGCGTTTGTCCTTTCCGAGACAAGGTTGAGAATTTACTGAAATGTACATTTAAGCTTTTTTCTCA
Organism: Alatinidae sp. Z8VKAUB7J3; assembly: GCA_010016025.2. NCBI lineage: Eukaryota > Metazoa > Cnidaria > Cubozoa > Carybdeida > Alatinidae > Alatinidae sp. Z8VKAUB7J3. Next base: position 4,929 of record JAAAKM020000155.1, on the reverse strand, counting down.
CAATTGTCCAATCCTGTCGCTTAAACACCACATTCTCTCTACAAAATAAGACAATCTACAGTAATATTTATGAATTCCGTAAAGGGGGCCTGGAAGCGAGGCACGGATTGGTGTGGCACGTGTACTCACAAGTCATTACACGTAGAGCTGTTTTAAGTAGGACCGATTATTAAGCAGAGTAAGTAGAGGGCTTTCACTCCAGCTTCCCTATACTAAAATTTGCATGCATCACTAAATCACTATGCAGAAAAACTGTTTAATTCGTTAAGCAGACTGAGTGTGCAGAGATATACGAATGAAATAAGATTAAGTAATCCTACATAGGTATAATTAATGCCTCGTTTCTAGTTGCAAATCTACGGAATTTGCTTGGGTTACTTTCACGTGACTCTTAATTAACCATTTCTTACAGTTCCATGCTCATGACTCTAGCATAAAGAGACCAGTTGCAGAATGTTTAAAACTCTGTGAACAGAAAGTTATTCGATTCGTATACTTCAGTCTCCAGCTACTGTGACGACAAAGATGATCTTCTCAAATGATTTCTTTCCTCGAAGGCAGAATTATGATAAACACCGGTCAATTTTCCACGAAAGTCATAACTTTCTCATTTAAAATTTGATACAAGGAACCATATAGGGTAGTCTTTACCACCAGCCACTTAATAATCAATTTATGATAAGATACTGCAGTAGATAAACCAATTTAACTTTTGGGGGTGAAAGTAAGCGAATTATTGATGCACCTTTTGCAAGAAAATGTATACAAAAACTTGCTGCAGAACTAATTTATTTTCCTTGTAAACAACTCAGCCCAATGGTTATCAATCAAGAGCTATTACATGTAATTTAGACATAAATTACTTGAAGTTTTTAATTAAAATTGACTTACAGATAATTAAAGCAGACTAAAAAAGAATTTTAAAAAGAGAATTACTAAAAAAGAATTATTGACTGAAAGGCATTACTTAATTGCAGGTGTCGCGATTGAGAAAATCTGTGAAACTGTCCTGCTTTTCTTGATAAGGTCCTATTTATGTTTTTTCTGATTCCTCATGTCTATCCTTCATAAGAGTTGGCAACCCTTGTCAGATGCGCCAAACTTGGCACTTGAGGCACCACTCCATGACACGCGAAGCGTTATAACGAATTAGCATTACCATTGTCAAGTGCACAAACGTAGGATTGGGGGGAGGGGGGGGGCGATGGATGCGTAGTATTCAGCTTTCATTATTGAAGAATAATACGTTGTCGTCTTTCATCGTAATTTGTGATAATGAAACCTGAATAATAAGGTGTGTTAAACCCCTGCTTAGAGTTTTGTTGCTCCTTCCCCCTAAACCCCCCAAAATAATTAAAAATAGAATAATTTAATTGGAAGCCTTTCCTTGCTTGCTTCTGTTCACAAGTAGCAGTATCCATCAAATGGCTTTTTCAGATCTACTTGATTCTGTAACGCCCTTTACACATTTCGACTTGACCCCCTTCACCTCCCTCAAAACTTCTACGATCCCCACCGATAGTGCTATACCTATTTTAGGCGTTGAATTTCACAATGTTATATACCAACTAATTTTTTACCAATTAGAAAAAGTCGCCACACCTCATATTTCTACGACTGGCCAACTTGTTAAGAAGTGCAGCATAAATTAGTCTCTGGTGTTGCTTCTCGCGTTTACCATTAATTTTCCCCAACAAAACTTTTGGATCAAACTCTGCATGACGACAGAGATTTTTCGCCTCCTAGTGGTTGTTTTCTCTCTCTCTTAGAAATTAGCCATTTGAAAAACTTCATTGTTGTGTTTATTTCCTGCCTATGAAATCCTGAGCATAGGCCGTAAAAACCACATTTCTATGGTTTTAAACCTATTTTCATTTCGATGCTGATTGTCAAGCACTCGCAAACATAGAACATAACTGATATTATAGATGTGTTGGGAACTCTAGCCTGTGTATCCATTAAGAGTTATTTAGTTGTCAATACATTGTGGGGCTGACTAGAAATTTTCTCTACGGCGATGTTTTACTTTTTCTATCACAGCGGACATAAATTGTCATTTTAACTACTGATATTTGAATAGTATCTATATACTACGCAAAAGAAATTTGATTTCAGTGAAGCTTATCGCCGATTTTCCTCAGACTGATTACAGCGGTAACAGCATTATGAAAGAGCGAGTAAATAAGGATAGAACAAGGAGCGTTCTAAAGAGAATCGGTCAAAAGCTTTACTAAAACCATGAGAGTTCTTTCCGCATTATACCTAAATTTTGCAACACTAACAATATACTTATCATAAATATTTCAACTTATATACTTGCATTATGACTTGACTCTTACTCATAAAACAGAATATCATGCACAAAACAGAATATTATGCACAATCAGTAGTACCTCGCACACAAACTCTTGTCATGACAAGAGTTAGTGTGTGAGGTACTACGTCTTAAAATGCAAGATGGTGTTGAGAGGCAAAA
>JAAAKM020000154.1:0-31299 GCA_010016025.2 Alatinidae sp. Z8VKAUB7J3 | reverse complement strand
TTTCAACTAAAGCCATAAACCTCATGCTCGTATATAAATGATCGAATAAATTATGCATATGACGTTAATAAATTCTAATAAAATCAGAATGAATGAGTCCAAAGGAAAAGAGTGTCCCAACATGCTTTGCGAGCCTACACTTATCATTGCCAGTGGCCTTTGTCAATTCACAAGCATATGCATCTTCGTTACAGGTTGCGTGGAACAATAAGTGTGGGTTTTCGTTGTTTAACACTTGCACTTGCAATCCTCATATCAGCTGAATACCATTGTGTAAAGCCTGTATTTTCATGTACGTAAGGTCACGTGCATACCTTACAAATGAAGTCTTGAATATGCTATCCATTACTTAACATAAAAATGGAAAGAAGACTATTAAACAGTTTATTACAGTTTATTGATATTTGGGGCAAAGTTGACGATATCAAAATATTCTCTATTAGAGTAGGGGAGAGCGGGGCAAGTTGGAACGTTTTCCACTAAAAGTGCTGTTCTCAAAATTCCAATTATATATACTTGCAACCTTTATGATGTTTCAATACTTATATATGTGCATTACAAATTCATCAGCAAGTTTCTTTTTAGAAATTTGCACAGTACTGAGAAAAATTTCTTCTTGACTTGAGTCAAAATGTTCCAACCTGCCCCTTTGCTGGGCAGGTTGGAACACACTTGTATACAAGGGAAATTCAACAAGTCTATAGATTTGGGACCTTCTATCAATGCACACTTGCCTTTTTAAGTATTTAACAGGAATCACTATGACTAGGTCAAATTTGATTGTGCGGTCTATCCTATCGGGACTATAAAGTTCTTGAATAACTCACAAAAATATTTCGAAAATCGCGATTTTGTAATTCAAAAGACAATACCTAGATACAACGATGAAGTAAAATGTGTGATTAAAGAAAAGCAGAAACGAGATGTTATGGTATATCTAAGGTCACGAATTAATGAAAAAAAATACTCAATATTTGTCATCTACTTGTTCTTGTTAAAAGTGCCAGTGTCTAAATAGGACAGACTAAGTGACATGGTCCTATCTACACTATGAATTCATTTATCCACTTAAAAGTGTCTCTTCTATCATTAAAATCAGGTGGCAAATCAAAATGATGCAAAAAAATGTACATATGCTCAGAGATCCTCGTTAGCCTGTCAATTTACTCAGGCGTGTAATGAGAAAGATCCACTGGAAACACAATTTTCTGTTGGCAGCGCCTGGGTCAGAGCTAAATGGCCTTGGCAGAATGAAAACAACATCTTCCCATACATGTGAATACAAATCAGCGCCATCTGGTATTGAGAAGGTTAAATGTTTGTTGCTATCTTTTGTGAGAAGACGTTTCCAAAATTTTGATATTAATCCATCGTCATCATTGATATGATATATCTTCTTGCCAGCACACTGTATGAGAACATAGTCAACCTTTGCTTTGGCAGAATTTTCATGCACATGGTCATGTGCATTATTATCCATGCCAGAGGATTCCTTCTCATCAGTTGTGATGTCCGACATGGCATCCTCCTCACTGCTTGTCTCTGAATCATGCTGAACAGCTTTAAGCAAACACCTGACTTTTTTCCATTTCTTTTTCCCAGTAGTTTATTTTTTAAAATTTTTCTTTAATACTTGCTCTGCCATCTCCATACGTACTGGAGTGTTTGTGAGGATTCTGATTCTCTGTGGCTTCCTTCCACCTCTTTCTCCTGGGTGTTGCTCTAGTGACAGGAGGGGAACAGGAGGCCTATCAGTTGCTGGATCTGGTCTTGCATCTTGTGGCACTTGTTGAGACACTGGCTCTTGATGTACTTGGCTAAGTAAGGGTGTTGTTTTCAGTAGCTGTAGTTTCTGGGATGGTCTGATCTGGACTGGTGAAAGGACGATCTGTCACGACGGAGGGGAGAAATTCCTTATCTGTGAAGATGTTCCTATCTGGAAGATAGATGCCACTTACCCTGAACCCTGACTGAATATTGACAGGAGTCATGGCACGAGGAAATGTCTTCCCAACCAGGGCATTCCAATAGTCATTGGTTTCCCCTTATTTTCTCTCATCCATGCTTCTGTAGCAGCATTATAATGGGTTTTGAAAGGACCGAAGACTGTTCTGTCTAGGGGTTGCATCTTGTTCGAACAATGAGGTGGAAATGACAGCAATACAACGCCATTGGCTTTAGCATAGTCAATTACTTCCAGTGCAACATGGCTGACATGATTGTCCAGAATCACGAGCACTTTATTTTGGGGAGTACAATTTATTTGTGAAACAAAATGCCATAGAAATGTTGGGAAAGTTTCGCAATGGATGTGCAACACCAGTGGAGCCTGTTGGTGCTCCATGCAGAAAATGATCGCTAAAGTGAACACGGGGAACACAAACATGGGAGGCAAAGTGTTCCCAGTAGCACTAACAGCACGGCAAATGGTCACTTATTGGCCACGTTCTGCAGATACAACTGAACGAACTTGTTTACATCCAGTCTCGGCCACAATCTTTCCTGGTCTTTGGACAGTTGTACATCCACTTTCATCCAGATTCCAGACCTTATCGGGAGTAAATGCATACTTGTCAAGAACAGCTTCATAGTTATTGAAGAATAGTGACACATTATGACGATTAAAACTTGTAGCTCGACCAAGAGAAGTAGCGTCTGAGGTCCTAAGTGAAATGTTCTTTTGCTATTTTTAAAAATGTCATCCAATCCCTTCCAGCCATTCATTTCCAACCCAATTTGGGGAATACTTAATGACAGTCGACTGGCATATTCAAAAGACAACCTTCTAACATCCTCTGTGCCGAGACCGAAGTACACCTTGGATGCCTTAAGGAGACATTGTACTAATAAATTATCATGGTGTGGTGTAAAAATTGCAAATCTCTTGTCATACCCATAGTTTTCCGATCTGACTTTGATTACTTCATTGTCTGCTTTTTGATTGTCTTTAAGCTTTAACCAGTACCTCCGAAGGGTGACATAAGGTATACCAAATTCTTTTGTTACAGTACGACATGGCCTGTTTCAGCGAGAACTTTATGAACAGGTCGCTCCATTACATCGTTAGGGACCTTGCCATTGTCTGTTTTTCTCTTATAATTGCGCATCTTTCTCTGAAAAGAATGTAAAAGGCTGATTTGTTATTCTGGCTGCAACAAATCCCAGCTCTTGTTAAAAGCCCTCAAAAATTATTCATCAAGTTATCAATCATATTTGCAATTCTGACAGGGGCAGGTTGGAACAGCTGCCCCATCCTTATTTTTTTTTGCTCAAATATGCAATATACACAGCCCACCATTGTCTTCTCGAAATATTTTATGTTGGATTCTAACAGGTTATCTTTAAGCAACCAACTGATAATAGGGTTCATTGGTGGCTACTGATATTGCTTAGATAAAAGAAATGTTTCTGGTTTGCAAACGTTAACTTAAATTACCAAAAATTTAAACAAACCTGTCTGAAAACTTTGTTCCTTCCCAAACAATGCTGAAGTCAATATGGTGCTTAGCCAGTGTGAGAGACTAATACATGATGGAAGAACTCTCTGCGCCAGGCTCCTTGGCTTTGCAAAAAATCAAGTGTTTCAACGTGCCCCACTCTCCCCTAATATTTTGCATGAGCGCCTGGTATTATTTTATTATCCAGTTTACAAATCCCATCTTCTTACGTGGTTTGATAAATAATTTTTTCCCGCACATGTCCATGCAATGGAATACTTAAATTATCCTTAATAAAGCATGTTTATGTTCATATTAGGGTTTCAGTAGGTAGTACGTTTGACTCAGTAACAGGAGTCTTAAATGTTGTTAACATAATCTTTTACCGAAGACCATTTTTATGTATCGTGTATTTGTACAAAATTTTACATCCTACACAGTAATAAACTTGATAGGGAACAACAACATGCAGTGCAATAGGCATTGAATTTTAGAAGTTGCCAAATATAAAAGGCATTGGTATTACCCTTGTTACTCCTATTTACTCATATGGTTTGGGGTTTTTTTCAGGATATTGAATTTACAGCTGAGGTTTTCACTTAACTCCATTTACTTGGCCGGTTTGAAATTCCATCATCGTCCAGAGTGCTTTCAATTTGATACAACGGTAAGGATACATTATGCTACTTGAGTACCTAAATTGATCTTAAATGAACCAGAATTCATCTTTTGAACTCGGGACCTTGCAAATTCATAAACGACATTTCCTAGTATTACCATTTTGTAAATACTATATTGGAAGTCATGTTTACACACAGTACGTATTACGTTAGAAAATAGCGAAACTCAGATTGATCATTTCATGCCCCGTTTGATACTATTATAGATGGTGATAATTGATACAATTGTAAGAAAATATAAAGCCTTGTGATGGCCAGGTTATTGTTAAGGTATTCGTTTTGATCAGAGTATTTCTGAAAATCCTTGCGTGATGCGGACTGTATCTGTCTTATTGCTAGTTGAACACGAGTGACCTCTGCTCTAATCGTGCAGTACTTTCTTTAGTTCCTACATCACAAAACAATATCATAAATGTTAACTATGATAAAGATTTCTTGTTTGAAATAGCAATACCATAAAAATGAAATTAGCCCTTATATTCATTAGATCCTTCGCTAGAACATTTTGAATTCTTCTAGTTTATTAACTTTAGGTTCCATATCATTCATATCAAGAGATTTCTGCAGTATTACTTTAAAATGGTAATATTTTGTGTAATGTTTTGTGTGTAGAAAACCAAGGTTTTGATACACGTTCTCTCATGATAACCTCCATAATCTTTTTGCAGATTTTAATGGACAATGCAAAGAACGATGGCAGGATACGAGTGACTCTTCGTACTGTGCCGATACTGATCCAATGTGATAGTAGATTCCGTGTCAACAATGGTAACACATTTTTATTGTAGATATTTCTTTTCCACCAACGATAATAACACACAACTGAGTATTGCTTTGATCCCTGTGAAACATACCAATTTCTCAACTGCCTTCTATTATACAAATGAAAGAATTTTCATTATGTCTGATACGACCGTTCCGATGACCAGTGACATCCAGATGTCAGGATTGTTGTTACGTCTCAAGAGTCACCAATATTTCAGTTAAAATCAGCATATTAAGACCATTTGAAAAATGAAAAAATGAACCAACATCTATATGTGTCTGAGCAAAATAGAGCTCTCAGGGATAAGCGTTCCGGAGATATTGCCTCAGCCGTCTTTCACTGATAGGCAAGGGAGCTTAGACAGAATGTACAACATGGTCCATTTCAATGTGAGTGATTTCTGATGTTGGGTCATCTAGATATGCTCGACTTAAATCTTTAGACATACTAGACAAGATCTGTACGCCCATGTACATTTAGGCATACCATGTCAGAACCGATCTGAATGCCGGGTACATCCCTCGGGTACATCCCTTTCTTCGATATGGTTTCTCCAAACGTTGTATGGACTCTTGTGATGAATTCTGTGATGAATTCTGATTGCCGATAGTGATTATCTTTCTTACTTTTTATCATCGGAATAACCCATAATTCATTGAGATGCTACATAAGTATCTCATCAGATGAGGTCCTCCATCTGTGCGTGTTATATTGTTCATTCTGATCCTTATGGCATATTTCGCTTGTCTAACAGTTGTATTGGATTCTAAGAATAGTACATTTTCCCTTTCCGGTTTTTTTATTATACATATAATTTGATTGAGTAAGGGGTAGTCACTTTTGAGAAAAATGAGTCGAATAACTGTTTTGACAACTTTGTTCTCCCCAACTATCTCACGGTTTCTTATACAACCGGGGACACAAGTTTTCAACTAACGTCATAGACAACTCCACATTTCTTCCCAGTTAAGACCCTGTGTTTCGGATGTACCAGCAAGCGCACAAACGACCAAATAAAAGGTAGGGATCTACTTTGTATAAGCTTATGCGTGATTATATTAAATCCAATTAATTTTCTTCATTAAAAATAAGGACTGTGATAGTCGAAAATCTAATTTGAAAAACTTGAAAATGAGTCTTGTACAACGTAATACCTGTCATCACATAAATATAGGGCATGAATGTCAAACAACTCGCCTCCTTAATTGCACAGGGGATATTTCAGGAAGATCTCTTTAAACAAGCATTCAAAGCTTCCCCATGGACTTTGCACCATGATTTTAAGACATAAATGCCTATACCGACCACCAAATCAATAAGCTCACTGCGAACTCGCTCAACAAGAGAATAGGTTGTCGTCTTACCTCAAAAAGGAGAAAGATTACGTCGTAGGTTTGCACGGTGCACCGTCGTTTTCTTTGAAAGAAATACCCAACCGCCCTACAGATTAATTTTCCGAGCGTACGAAGCGAGTGGAGACACTCACCTCTGGCAAATATTAACCCAAGACTAAATATAGGAAGGTGGAACTACTTCTGTTTTGGTTTGTAAGATACACCACGTATTTTGGAGGTCTATCCAGTACCTTTCGAGGGCCTTGTAAATCGTGCCACGCTTCTGTAAAATCTATCTTATACCTCCTCAGGGGCTTGTAAAACATGCAGCACCTTTATAAAGTATATCCAACAGCACATTCATGTTTGAATTGGACTTTGCGTGGTTGAACACTAAAAGCTATCCCAAGTGCAAGTTGCGACATGTTCCACATATTATATCTGTTTCTAAATATTCCAACTCAATCCACCTATTGTTCTTAAATGTTTTGCTCTTAGCGTTGCACCATTATAAATTCATACAACCTGTGTCAATTTCGAATTTGATAGTGCATATTACAAAATCTGTGACAGCTAATAGCCCCTTTTGACACCAGCTAATGTGACTACAGTTGATCAATGTTTTTCCGTCTGTTTGTTGTACATCAAATCCAACTAGTATCTCGGCAACCCCAAGCTCCCCTTAATTGTAGGTTAAATTCTCAAAGGAGTCATTCGCTTTCATAATGACTTTTTTAAAATTGTCACTTAAATATTAAGCAATCATTTGAATATTGTATTTAAACAGATGCCCGTGCTGTCAGTGGATTTCTGGTCAGTTTTGACGCATTGGTGATCTTCGTGTGTGCAGTTTCATGCATCCTTTGTATTCGCTCTCTGATTAAGTCAATAATGTTGGCAAAGGTGAGTGCAACAATTCAGCCTCCATCGATATTTGGGATACCAGTACATGGCGTGTGTTGCATATGTCAAGATACAATTAGACCTCAGTACTGATGTTGGTAGTGCCTACAGAGTTGTTTGCTAAGTAGTATATTATATTTTTGTCATAGAGGTAAACTGTAGCACACCTACCATAGTGCGAAGCAAATCATCTTAGACGGATTTTTCTTATTGTTTTGCAATGAATTTTGTTCCCATACTGCGTTTTTTATTTTACAATTTGTTGTCAAACGTGCATAATTACACTTGATAATGTTGAGTTCTGTTAACAACTTAGCAAAGTTGCGCACCGCACTCTGGATACAAGTTTTTCTTTTCTCTGGTTAATCTTTTTACATTAAATAAGTAAAACATATTCTAGTATGATTGCAAGAGATATAGAAGAATTTTCCACAATGTGGAAGATAACGAAAATTTTTCACCCGAGTTTAATAGAAACTACTTTGGAATTGCTCCTGAGTGGATTTATTTTCCTTTATATGTACAATTGAACAATTCAAGTTCAAGATTCATTCAAGGTATAGGCAACCTGTTATTTCCAATAGAATCGGTACGGCCCCGTTTTGTATTTATTAAAATTTGTTAAGCACCACTTTCTTGTTCGTGTTACAGAGAGCAAAGAAGTATTTTAAAGAACATTTGAACGAAACTCTTTCATCGTGGGATTTGTTTGAGTTCATAAACAAATGGTTTCCAGTTATTGTTGTGAGCGACTGTTTGTCCATCGCTGGTTCGATATACAAAATATTTGTAGATGAAAGGGTAAGCAAAGGTACTCTTGAAGATTAATGGTGTGATGATTGTATGAGAATGATGCATTCAAGCGAATGAGACTTGGATCACTAGGTCGTGTTGTGGTGCTAGTTTATGAAAATGATTTGTGAGGGCTATACAACTTATCTTGATACGCAAAAGATTTATATTCAAGATTTGCAGCCCACTCTACATATAAATTTCGAAGTAAATTTATCAAAGATGTGAAAGTTACATAAATTGCAAACTAATGAACACATCTTTATTACTAATTACTATGGAACAGTAAGACAATACAACTGGGTCTATTATTTACATTACGTACTTCTGTTCCTCAGCCACGTTCATCTGCCGGCAGCTGGTACGATTTACAAATGCACAAGTTTGACGTTTTATGTTGAATCGACATTCGATATTTAGAATGCACTTTGCCCTTGGAAAGTGCAGTTTGTATCTGAAGAAAATGTCTTGAAATCAAATGTATGTAATTTTCACTTTAGCCTGGAGGTACTTTGCATAGTATGTTAAGTGAATGGGAGCTGAAAGATTATCGTATTTGATTCTGGTTGAGGAATAGTTGTGAATTGAAAACACATATTTTGCTGCCTTTCCAACGATGTCAGATGTTTAAAAGGATTCCAAACTTCATATACGTCGTTATTTAAGAGAGATAAGAGAAATGGCCTGGAAAGATAGTAACTCTTCAACACTTAGTAGCTAAATCACGGGTTTTCGTGTTACAATCTCATAACCACGTCCCTACACAATTAAACTGGTATTTATCTTAAATTAGAACTCTTAATCGGGCAGCTAGTTCGATAACCTTAAGGAGTGTGCCATGTTTTAGTCATCTACTCGTAGTAACAGAGGTGTGACCGCTGATCTTATATCACATCATTGCCATTTCATAAAGTTCAGAAAACATAATAATTTTTACAATTAATTATCCTGGATATACTTTCCTCTTTGAAACGATTTCTTTCGGGTCTAGGGTAAACTGTCGGCCGAACTCGAGAACACAAATTCCTTGGTCGCTGTGTAGGCAAAGATGAGATAGGGGATGTTAGTGTCGCTGACAGGATTCCTGAGAAAAGAGTTCATAGCGCTCAGTGAAAGTATCTAGCAAAGTCAGTATTTTGAAGTGTTAATATTGGTCATTTTGCCCAAAAATTGCCAAATTCAGTTGCTTGCAAAATTGTATTGTTAACGTTCCATCCAATCCAGTTGCTACGGTGAATGCTAGGCGTACTTTGCATAGTGTTTGCATAATTGATACATAAAACCATCGATCGTTCGATCGTTTCTCGGCCGTCGCATAAGGGTGCTGTTTGGAGTAAATAGATTGAAAGAACGTTTTTCATTTTAGAAGTGAAGAGGCAACAGCTAACCGATGAGATAGCGTAAAGAATTTCAACTGCTTACAAGACTTAGCAGAAAATATTTACACTAGTTCTCTAACATATGTTTACGATGTTATTAAGAATATCATCGCCTTTTTTGATTAAAGATCGCTTGCTGTCTTTCCTTTTTCAGGATCTGGAATTTTATAATGTCTGTTGTATTCTCCTTGGACTAGGAGTTTTATTGGTTTGGATAGGGCTTTTAAGGTTTCTTGCCTATCTCAAAACGTATAATGTAAGTTATATCTTCACTTTGTTACTTTTTGATTAGAAAAATGTAGCCCGGTTGTATTATTATTACAAATGCTATACTAACTTCTAGTTTTCTTGCATGGTTTTGACTTGAAGGATGGGTGAACAGCTGGCCCATTGCTTAAACTTTTCCGTTAATTTTCTGAATTGCCAACACCCTAGCATATGCATAAAGTGTGGCCATGAACTGATAAATGACATAGAATAATTGAAACGTGACCGTTCGTGACGTAGTAGTGGATGCATAGCTTTTCTCGGTATTTCACTGTTTTCTGCTCTTCACTGCAAAAATTCCACCAAAATCCTTTAATGAAATATCGGTCACTGCATCTGGGATTTAACAGCAAGGGCTGACTGATGGCAGGTGTCGACCATTTGCTGTTATTGTTATCTCTACAACTTAACAAGCGTTTTGTTTTGAGAGTGGGCAGGGTGTCTTTTGGGCATGATGAAAGATCTTCCTAGTTGTGTAGATAATACGTAATTTGCACCAAGGATGCGAATGGGTTACCTTGTTTAACTTCCTTTGCGAAGTTGATTGACTGCTTTCGTAGGCAAATTGTACATCTGTCAGGAGCAAGCTGTCTTAGGGAGCAATGAGGATTGTTCCACAGTACGTTCCCGAATGTATACTTGCGGCATCACGAGGTCGATCTTGTTGCTCACTTCCACAGACACTCGACGTTTTTATGGTTATAGATGTTTTATGACCCAGTTTATTGCTGTTCTTATGGAGAGTGTGGTGAACAAAGAATGATGCTAGGACTCATAACTAATAGATACAGTTGCAGTTTTAAGTATTCTGATTCTAATTTTTGTCTGTGCTGCTATACTTTCAATTTGCTGTCTTTAACATCTATTTTAGATTCTTCTAATCACTCTGCGAGTGGCAGCTCCAGCCCTATTGCGTTTCATGCTTTGTGCTTCATTTATCTTTCTTGGATTCACGTTTTGTGGATGGGTGGTGCTGGGCCCATATCACAAGAAGGTAAGACATATCATTTGGTCATAGTTTTTCAAGCAAAATTGATAGTTCGCAGTCGATTACATTAACGTAAAAATAATATGTTTCCAGTTTAAGATAACAATATAATAAAAAGTCAGTCGAATAACTGGATTTGAGCACGTTTCACAGGCAGTTTCAAGTATTCTAATTATTCAATGCCGCAGGTCGTTGCTAAGGCATGGTATGTATCAGGTAAACCTGTGCGAAGGAACTGTGACCATGCACAAAGTCTAATCAGGTATTGTGTATACACAAGTCAAATGATTACCTGATAATCTCGTATGTTTAGCTCGTGATTTTTCAAATCATGTGGGTTGGTCATCCATTGTTATTCAAGCATCATGTGCAATCCACATAGTCAAAGGACTTGCACAGGCTAATGTAGCAACGATTTTTATCGGCTACAGACAACATCAGGTCACCTTGAGCCAAAGTCATGATCTCATCTTCGTTGTGTATAAATGTCGTTGTGATTATGAGCCCAGAAGTTGGATTGTAGTTTGTGGACTTCATCGTCATCGTTCTTTCTGTAAATCATTTAATACACAAGCCGAACTAACAACATTGTGTGTGGATTTCGCGAACCTGTGACTCGGTTACAGAGCAATGGCAGCGTTGTTTCTCTATAAGACTAAAATGTTGTGTTCAGTAGGTATGTTTCAGCATACGCAGCAGACCCATTTACCTATGAAGGCTTCACCTTATGCTGTCAAAATGGCTTCTATTGCTCAGATTAGATAAACCGTGGTGCTCCAAATTTTTTCTTTACTTATGAATAACTATTTTACATTTGCATCATCGTTGTCGATCCCATTTGCTCTAGGACAGACCTACTCGTCAATGCCCACCATATGATGGATCTATCGTAGATTGTTAATAAGAGTTTTGCACTACTACTCGTGCGTGCGGTGATGTCAGCTTTTCTTTCTGTTTATAGTTTCGAGAGTTCTGGGTGACAATGGAATGCCTGTTTTCATTATTGAATGGAGATGATATGTACCCCACGTTTTCTTCTATGAGCCAGCGAAGCACAATCATATGGATTTTCAGCAAATTGTATATATACGTCTTCGTATCGTTCTTCATATATATAACCCTCAGTACATTTATTAGTATCGTTGGAGATACGTACGAGAGACTGAAGGTAAGCCTCAACGATATTTTGTATCAATTTTTTATGTTAATGATAACTACTCAAGATAACACTGATTTGAACAAGTAGCTTGGGACCTAGGACATTTGTCCCATTTCATGGATCGTCAAAAACTGATTTTAGATAAGAAAGCATTTCAACAAGCAACTGGATTACTAGCAGAGACGTTCTTACATGCATATGCTTGCATTACTGAATTATGTACTGAGAGTTGTATGTCTCGGCGGATACGATTGTACTCTGGTACAGAGGACAGTTTATGAAGATATCAATCGGGTTAATTATGGGAGATCATGTTATCCATCTTTTAAGTTAACCCTCTTGCTGGAGTTTCTTTTTGTGCGGTGGTTACCCAATACCATCTTAATGCTGTAGCTTCAAACCTGCTTCTCCAGGGTGGCCAAAATAGTGAAGGCCACACAAATTTGAGGTTTTTGTGTCATTAACTTACAAAAAGACACTGGTAGTTTATTTCGTAACTCCTTTACTTCCAAAACCGTACTTCCTACTCGTCTCCTATGTATGTGTAACTCTAAATCTTACCTTAAAAAATGCTCGCTCTTCCGTGCTTATACCCGAGGTCTTAATCTCATCCTGTTTATATCGGACTTCGTTATCTAGGTTCATCATCAGATTATCTTATGGCCTGTTTTATGATTACCATACCCTGTGCTACTTCGTTACTATTAAGAAGAACACAGACCGCAGTTAAGGGTTAAAAATCTAAGTAGTGATCCCTGATGTTGAATAACGTTAAAAACCAATTTGTTGTCATTGCTTTTTGTAGGATTGGGGCAGACTACCACCTACGCGGATTGAACAATTTATAGAAGGGAGAAGAAAAGACTACTCCAGACAACACGCAGCGCACGGTGGCTGCCATCGTTGGTATGTTCGAAGTTTCAAATTTTGACTGAATTTGAAAAAAACTCTTGTTTAGGGCTATATTTCTTGCAGGTCGTATGACTGCTTCAGCGTGACGGAAATCGATTACAGTAGAAATAGGTTAATTTAAGAGTTCTCTCGGAATTATTCTTTTTTGCCTGTAGAAGGGCTAGAAATTCTTGCTCGTAGTAGGATGAGTTGAGTATGAGCTCCATGAGCGCTAAGCCCATTGCTAACGATTTACTAGGGAATGAAACATGCTGTTATTTTTGGCGTCCAAGGGGTCCTCATTTAACGAATTCTAAAGCAGAGGACTGTCACAGTTTTCATGTGCCTCAAGTTATCAGTAAATTTTTGCTTGAAGGGTCTCCTCACACCAGATTTAACGTTAGGTTACGATAATGACATAATGAATGGGGTACTTACTTTTACGTCTGTTTACTGACGTGTCGTGTGTTTGCCTTATTTTTTTATGTAGTCAATTTGATAATGATTTTACACATATTGATATAAGCAACAGTTGAAGTTACCGCTGTATCTAATTAAGATATGCTCTCTGTTGGCAATGTTAATGAGGAAAGACTGCGTAGTAACAACTTAACGGGCAGGACAACTTATAAAGTAGTAGTAGAGCTTTTAGTAGAAGTAAATCAGTGAAATGTAGGAGGCAAGCATTTAACAAAGATCTTTGTTTTACTTTTCAGTGCAAGGAGCAACAGCCCCTCAAGAGCCCCAACACCGAATATTCCAATTAGTGGATTGAGTGCATCTATGGAGAACTCGCTTGGTGAACTGTCTACCAGCCAGGTTTCACTTGTTTCTGCTTCATGGGAGTAGCCTAATTACTGACAGCCTTAAAGGCGTGTAATGATTCACATGTACAATTGTATCATAGCTTTGGTGTCTCTTTTCTAAATGCAATTGTACGATACTGTATATTGATTAGACAGATAGCGTTTCATGTAGATTGAGAATTAAAGTAAATGGTGAGGGGGATATCGTTTTGTAATTGAATCAAAAGTTAATTAGGATTTCCAATCCTCATTGCTCAGGCCCATTATTTAGATTCGTGTAGTTCTATTTGGGTTTTCCATCTGTAGACGTATTCTGGATTAGAATTATATTATTTAAATCATGTGTTTGCCACGATGTAGTCTTTTCTAAAACAAAGTTGCCTGAACTTAGTCGTTGAGAGGGTCGTCAAGAGTCTATTTGATTCTGTTCTTTACATTTGAGCTAGTATGCTGGAAGCCAACATCACATTATTGTGTGAGTCTGTAACTTGGCTTTACTATAAAGTTCTCTATTATAGACCTCTAACATAATGACACCGGCCCTATACAGCGACGTGGCATAATATCCGTCATGCTTTGTTACCTTATCTGTCATAGCTAACGTAATGGACAGCGATTGTCACAGGTTTCTGCCGTCTGTTTTCTGAGCACTTTAAACTTTAGCTGTAATTTCTTCTTATTTAATAACAGGGCATACCGATGCAACTCATCTATGGTAACGTCGTAATCTCATTGTTTCCTTTTTCGATGTGACTTAGACGCATCCGTAATATCCTCACCACCAAAACTCGTATCATTGAGATTATTGGCTACTGGTCGATTAATCTAAATTAGTATCCTCTGTTGTCACGGAGTCTACACTATATACAGCTCTTGTTGCTGGTAAGGATTCCTTGTTTTGAAGCAGCTCTCACTATGGCAAGTTTAGAATTATTTTCTCCTAAAATATGATAGAAAAGGAGGACATTCTTCGACAGTTTAAGAAGCGGCCCTCCTTCAGTCTTCTTGCTGTCCGGTAGCTTGTCTTTCACTCGCGACTGAATGTTGCTCTATTTCTTTTAGAGTTGAGTTCCCGTAAATTCAGTGCCAGTTTCAATCAGTAAATTCTCTTTTATTTTACTCCATGCTTCTGACCTGGCTTTTCTACTTGGCTTTGTATTTTCCTTGGATAATATAATGTTCTTAACCATTTCAATTTTTGTTAAAAAGAGTGGTTCATTACTGGTACCATTTCTAATGGCTTAAACCACATTATTTTAAACTAATTCTTGTGATTTTCGATTACAAACTGCAAAGCATAAAATTCATTTAGCAAGCATGTGACGATTTAAATAGAGCAGACTTCCGATGTTGATCGAACGTAGTATCTAGACAACCGTAGACCGCAAACGTCTTTGGTCACGTAGAAAACTTTTCATGCATAGGATTTGTGCGTACTTTCTAGCAAAAGCAAGTGCTATCTCGCTCTAACTAGGAAGTGCTTGCTACCTAGAGATTGCTTTTCATGCATGCCAGCCTAAATCTTGAGTGTAAAGACGTGTCATATGTAAGACGCCTTCTGCACTCATAATGGAAGGGCATGGATACTAAACGGTAAAAGACTAGAAACAAACATTGAACAAAATCTAAACGTATAAACAACCTAACAACTAAACAAGTTAAAATATAAGCTAACAATTAAAATACTTGGAATTTTTAGATCTTATAAAATTGCAGTATATGGTATTAGCTTGATCCTGTGCGGAAGAACTTCACAGAAAAGGTCCCAACCTGAAAATCTTTCTTCAGTTCAACAAACGTGCAACCGCAACATGGCAATCTCCCGTCGCATAAAGTTCAAAAATTTCGTCAATGTCAGCGGAAAACTATTGTGTCAGCGTTTTTCCGCGTCAGCACAGTGATCGGGAACGGCGAGGCACAGGCATCAAATATTAGCAACTCACTCATAAATACTAAGATCATCATCAATGCGTTAATAGGACTTGAAACTTTTCGGCAATGGAGTGCAGCAAGCGAAGGCGACTGCGACGTGATTCACTTCATCCACTCGAACGTCTTTTAACCATTTCTTATCCTTTCCTGAGGAGTATAACTCCATTTCCTCATCTGTTCTTTGCACTCCTTTGATGAACTTGAGCATAATCTTGTAGTTTGTGCTTGGTTAGAGGTAGGGTATCCTCTTGTTTGCTGCTTACTTGCTCGTTCGTTCTTTTTGGGATTTTAAATGAAAGTTGTTTTTTTTCAGCAATCGTTTCTGTCACCATTGGTGTGTAAGGTAAAAGTTGATTGTATTCTTCAGGACTCAACGCAATCCCGTTCTTGGTCGCTATCAGTTTGTCATCCTCCTCAACATTCTTCTTGATGTGAACAAAAACCTTGTTTCTATACAGTGTGACAGAGAGGTATCTCTTAGTCCTCTAGTTGAGTACACATATCTTATAGCCTTCCATGTTGGCTGCACGTGATTTTGTCTTATCTCAAGATCACCCTCATTTTGTACAAGTGAAAGGATACCCTCCTTTGGGAAGACTTGGGCAAAAAGTTTACATCCTTTTGAAACTGACGTTTTTTGAGATTGCACAATAATTTTCTCCACATCAGAATGACAATCATCAGCATGAGAAACTCCTAAACTTTCACTATAATGCGTTTTTGCTCTAATATTTGCTGTGAGAGGCATTTGCTATTACAATTTTATTTGTCGTTGCTCAACAGACAACGTAGGTGAGAAAGAAGCCTCGCTTTGATGTGAATATGGGGCTTTTGTAAAAATCATCAAAATAGAAATTTCCTCGCGACATGAACAATGACTTATAACATAAATTGATTACATTTGTTGATACAAACGTGGCTGTCATCTGTTTCGCGGTTTCATTGTTGTTGTCTTCAAGACATTCCCCTCTCGCTGTTCCCTTGGTCCTGTGCTCTTCGGCAAGCTGTTCTTGCAGAATGTGTTGTTATGATACAAGCGTGTATTCAACTTAAAATTGCAATTCACCTTCTTCTTCTTCTTCTCTTCTTCAGTCGGTCGTAACGACAATGACTATTTACGAAGGTTCAATCATTTTATACACGACTTTCTATCGGTTACCTCTAGCTGTCAAGTGTTGCTATTGACGTCTCGGTGCTTCATATTTCTATTCATGACATATTTGAATCTCAATTTCGGTCGACCCCGTCTTCTGGTGCCGCTTTGGAGTCGTGAATATAGTAGCCGTCTCGGTAGACTTTGTGGTTCAATTCTGTGAACGTGTCTTAGCCATCTAAGTCCTTTTTCTTTGGGTGAAAATCGAATACAAATTAGAAATATAAAAACCTTAGAAATGACACTTCATTTGAGGGACATCTCTGTTTTTTATCTATCTTAGCTTTCGATGCAATCTTGCATCATCTCTAAACGAAACTTAACAATCATACGGAAACAATGTCCGTATTGAAGGGATTGCCCATTTGTTAGGATATGCAAGAATACAAAAGCCGTTACTAAAATTTTCTATTAAAATGGCACAACCTACCCCGGACATTGGATAAGTTGAGCCATCACCTGGGGTAATTTGAGCCATGTCGGATAAGTTGAGCCAAATAGAATAACATCCATAAAACAAACGAATTGTTCAAATTATACCTGAATTTTATCTTAAATCATGTTCCTAATACATCAAGACAGGATTTGCAATTAGCGTGGCTACAAAGAGATTGTCGACTAAATCCTGATTATGTCCAAAGTAAACATTGACACTGTACCAGAAGACAGGTTGCTCAACGTACCCGATATGCGCATCTCTTTATTCTGATATATTTTATTTAAATCCAAAGTCGTAAATAAAAGTAAGTAGGGGAAGAGGCAGATAAATTACAATGTTGAAATAGTTCAAGAGTCTATCAGGGTGGGAGTTTTGGTGTGAAAGGTCACTTTTTTATTTCGAGTGCTCTTTTTGGAAGAAGAGGTGAAAATAGTTTAAAATGGTAAGTGCGTTTTTATTATTTTTCAACTCTAAATTACAGAAATCACATGGTCGAAAAAAAATAAGTTCATTGAAGACTCGGAGGGTAAAAGTCGGCACATTAGTTTTGGGATACATGCCACTTATTAAGGTTGTATCCGAATGTAAGACGTCAAGAGGGACGCGAAGATCCACTAGTGCTTCTGAGTTTGGGAAGTTTATCAATTTTATTCTCCCTTCTGCAGATTTCTTCGTTGTCCTGATTTAGAATGAATGATTTTGAGTCAACTTTTCCTGGAATTCTCTTCATGAAAACACCTTTAAACGTATCGTTGTCAACTAGATCAATGTGGACAATGTATAACAACAACAAAGTCACTCTCAACTACTTCATTGTCTTCAAAGGATTCGTCATCTAGTGAATCTTCATAATATATTTCTCACTCTTCGTCCGAACTACTCTTATCTTCAGCTTCACCTTTTGCAGCTTGTTTTCTGCTCTTATTAAAGAGATTTTTTTTTCATTTATGGACTGCTTTTGTCGTCTTAAGCTGGAGCATCGGCTATTTCATTCCGAACTGGTGTGTAACTTTAAATCTTCGTACTCCCTTTCCTTCGCTTTCTAGCTGCCCTCTATCTGGGCCCAGCTTTTTGGAACTGAATCATAGATAGTGATACGTATCTCTAAGCAGAAGAACTGACTGACGATTGTGATATCATAGGAGAGCTGTTTGCCGGTAATTCCAGGTGTTGATGGTTCCGTAGGCGTAAATGTCAAAAGATCACAATGTTTACTATCCAGCTTATCGCAGGTAGTTAGACCAGAAACCTCATTTTGTTTAGTTGATGCAACTTTGGTGGCTTCAGTTTCCATTCTTCGGTCTGTTGTAGTTGCTGGTACCAAGTCTAAATCTGTAAAAAGGTCCCTGTTGAATGAGAAAATGCCTTCACTCCAAAAGCCGGAGATAACGTTGGACGGGTTCATTGACACCGTGTGAGCATGGTACGCTATTGATGGAATCTCGTAGATGGTGACAGACGGGATTTAAGGGCATCCAGGCATCCAGACATCCACTGCTCAATTTTATGCTCTCTTCAAGGGTTCATATAAAGACGTGTCTAGAGGCTAATGGCGATGTGATGTATGCGGAGGCAATGTTAACATTGCAATTGACTAGCAAGGTCAACTGCTTCTTAGGAAATGTTGGGATCATGATCATCTAGTATTAGCACGATCTTTTGCTACTGGCTACATCTTGCATGTTGAATTAGGTACTTCAAATAGAAATATATTCTCATTCATCCAGCCACGTTTGTAGCGTAACCGATGGAAGTAGCAGGAGCCCACCAATTGAAGTGATCCTGATAATTTACACGGGGAAATATGAACATTGGTGGAATCACATTACCAGAAGCACTGATCGAATTAGCTACGGTAATAAGTTCTCCTCGTTCACCTGATCTTAGGAAGCTTACCTTTTTCTGCCCTTTCTGTGCAACCACATTTTCTGGGGCTTGGACAGTGGTACAATCCGTTTCATCCAAATTGTAGATGTCCTCTGGTTCAAATCCATTCTTGTCCGTAATGCTAGCAAGGTTTTCGGGGAACTTATTGACTTATTAACTGAGCGATTAAATGCTTTTGTTCTGGCAAAGGACGTTGCCTCTGGACATCTAACTGAAAGATTGTTTCTGCACTTGAACCCTACCCACCAGTCTGGCCCTGCTCTTTTATTGCTCTCTCAGTTTTCTTGAACTTCTAACACATTCCCAGCAGCAAATTCATATGCCAGCTCACAACATTTTTTTAGTGACAGGACACGTAGCACGTTAGCAAGGTGTTTAACATGGTCTGCCAAGTCTTGTTCCATTTCCATTGGAATCACAAGATGTCTAGCTGCAACAGTTTTGTAGCCCATCATTGGCTCAGAAGTGTTCCGCTTTTGAGGTGCAGGGTTTATCATGATGCAGCTATGGATAAGTTGCTTTGGTTCTCCGGTACATAGTTGTATTAGTAATGCTAACATAGTTTTTGAGAAGCATGATGTTCAGAAAGGTCACAAACATATTAACTGTCATATACTGTAAACACCATTCATTTAAAAATAACCTTCTGATGAATGGCCTTTATTGTCAATTCACTGGTGTATGTCATTATATAAAACATGACACTTTGTCACTTATTGGCTAGTTTTAGCCTCCCTGAAAACATCACCTTTATTGCCTTAAAATGACAATCCTCGAACCATCTCTCTTTCATCATAGTATTTAAGTAATTTGTCGAAATTTGACCTAAATGAGAAGCTCCCTCCGGATCAGCTAATCTTGCCCTATGTACTGAGCGCGTATCGCCTACAAATGTTACATAGTAACCTACGCTGACTATTTTCCTAACTGATATTAAATTCTGGCCCACATCTGCCACTAATAATACATTCTTGATAGTAATACCTTCACCAGATACGTTAGATTCCAGAAAGGCGACGTTCTATGGGGCTTAGGGAATATAAACACATCTGTTAGGGTGGATGATTTAGCAACTTTTCCCTTTTCTAATTTATGCAGGTTTACAATATCTGGCCACTTAATAAGCTTGGATGTGCTATTCTCCTAAGAGGAAAACTGCTTCGTCTTATTTATCTAGTTGTTACTGATTGATCTTAAGTGAACAAAGTCAAAAAATAAAAATGTATTATCAGATGTCAACCAGGGTTTGACACAGTTAAATTTCTTAAAATAGGCTTGGTTGACACGATTGTTGTCAAAAATGATAGCAACAGTTGTACCTCCTGATTCCTTAATTCCATCAAGTACTTCTGAACTCTGGGCAAACAACAATGAATTATCAAGTTCATATACTGGTACCATTTTGAACAAAAATTTGGGGCCACCAAATAGGGTCAGAACCACAAAACTTAGAATAATCGTTGCCAAATGTTCGAATTGTTGGCAACTTTGCAAAAAGCGTTCCACCGTGATAACCCAAAGACGGTTTGATGTAGACCTCATCTATAAGCAATAAACACTGCTTTTGCCTTTTGTCAGTTAAACTATCTAACACTATCTGCATAAATTTAAAATCGTCTAAAACAGCGTTTACCTTAGATGTTGGGAAGCTGGTAGTCCTCTCTCAGTCGAGGAATACGGTGCTCTTGAAGTTGTAAAATATTCAAATGATCTGAAAATCATTTCCGGAGTATACATTTTATCACCAACATGTGCTAGCCAGTTCATGGCCAGAACTTGCTGTAGCAACACAGATTCTTTTTCTGTCTTGGAATAAGTATGAAGGAATCGAATGGTCCCTCAAGCCGCGAACACGTAGTAATACAGTTAATTCGGTTTTTTGCCAACGTTGTGATGGTACATTTTGCTCCACAATGAAAACCCTTGAAAATTAAATCCTTGTTGACTTGTAACATGAAACTATGGATCCCAGAGTCTACCTGCATTTCTTGTGACTGAATTACCAAAACTTTAGAATCAATTAAATAACATACAACAGCGACATCAGGTCCATAAATGATTTTCTGGTCTAAAGCCTCTTTGCATAGAATATCAAAGATTTGTTCTAGTTAGATCAGTTTATTACAGTGTTTCATCTCTAGGAGCCTCCAGCAGCCTGTTTGCTTATTGAAACTGCGCACCTATGACTGACGTATAGGCCTTTATTACACTAAATATAGGGTGTCAGCCGCGTAGTTTGTTTATTAATTAATTGTTTGGGCATTTCGTCGGGGAGGGAGGGGGAAGACAGTAACGTTTCATAGGTTTTAAGTGTCAGCAGGGGTAGGAAGACTGGACAACGTAACTAGGGGTGTACTCGTTATATCTCATATGGCTATGTAGCTGTACAGTATCATGTTAATTGTTCAGAAAGTTTTACTATGTGTCAGACACATTCATTTTTGAAATGATACATATTCTGTGCCTTTATACTTTATATTTCATGTACACGTTAAGATTTGAAACAAAGCATTAAGTTTTATCACGCTTGTGACTTTGTGATGGTGCTTGCTTTCAAAAGTGATGACTCCATTTTGTGCGACACCAATCAAAAACTTTGATTTGATTTGCTGTCAGATAGTGTTTGTTATTATTGTATGACCCTGATGCTGCCTGAAGGTCTTTTTGTGGGGCAGAGATGCAGAATTCATTACAGTCAATAATTGTCCAGCAGTTAGCTATATCACTTAACGACTCTGGCAAACTCGATTTATTCTTTTCCTGTGACGGCAAGGCATTCATCATGCCTTCAAAAAATATTTCATGCATAGCATGTAAATAGGTCATCACGATATTTTGCACAGTCGTGTGGCTAACATTGAAACGCATTGCGAGATCAAAATATGGCAATTCCAGCCTTAATCTCGCTTACTGATCGATAGTACTGTTTTACCTGACAAATGTGTAAGCGGTGAAAACTATTGTTTCAACTATAACTGTGACGGCAGCATTCTCGATCCCCGTGTAATATTTAATATCTTCCTCCTTCAAATTTTTGTACTGGAAACATCTTTTCTCCAGTGTATCCACTCTCTCCAGGAGCTCATTTACTTGCCTTGAATTGAAATGTTGAGCTACTAGCTCAGTGCCAAGTGCCGAAATATCAGACTTTTCGTGCTGGTGATCATCCGCTTAAGTATTTGACTGCTCCTATTTACTGAGTTGAAGGTTTTCTAGCTCTCTGGATGTTTTGGTGGAGCAACCTGGTACATCTTCGTCGCCTTTCCTTCCTTGACTTGCTTGTTTAAGATAGAGACTACCCACTTGAACCAATTGTATCCCTTCGTCTAGATCCTCCATAGTTTATATATTGTTTTCCGTTTGGCAACATAAGCGCGGACCATCTGAAAGAGAAAGATGATATAAAACAAACTATAACGTATAAAATTGAATCCAGAGTGACTGCATTCCATTCTGCAAATCCTTATGCGAGCATTTGATTCAGTACAAAAAGAGAAAGCAAGTCAACTTGTAATTGCAAATGCAAGACCTGAAATAGTAAACTACAATTTAGAGACAGGAACTACAAATTTATATTCGTCACAGATTATGGTAACAAAGTAAAGAAAAGTTCCAGCAGGAAGTCAGTAAGCATGCAAGACGGGAGTTCATAAGAAGGCCAAACCAATGCATAGCACGGCATGTACAAAAATTATAATATAAATCATATTAAAATGTTCTTTTTGGATGTTGTCACTGCTTCCACTGATTTAAATTGACAGCTTGTCATGTAGAGAATGCGGCACGTGTTCTTATGAGTTCTTGACCCATTGTGCCCCGGTTTTTATGGAATCTTTTAAATGAATTTTTCTGAGACATCAACTAAGCCATACATAGATAAACATTTGGCCCTGAAAGCAAGTGTATGAAACTTCAAAATAAATAGGCTTTTGAATCACTGTGGGGTCTCCATACCTGTGAAAAATTAACTGAAGCGTTTTGTGTAGTACGAGATTTAAGCAAAAACTCGTCCTAAATGAGTTGCTGAGGACGAGTTTCAAAGATGATTCCCTCCAGGAAGTGCGCAGAAGTTGTGCGCAGTAGGAAACTCGTAATTCTAGTTCCTTCTGGTATTTCTGTATCTTTCACTCAGTTTCCTTAAGAATTTTCTTCAGGATCCTTGCTTCAACACTGTAACAGCCTTCCCCCAATCATTTTTCACCTCAGCTTTTGGTGTTATGGAAGCTGTCATTCTCACTTTTTATGAAGAACTATCTCAGTTGGTGTCTCGAGTATGCCATCATGATAACATGTGTGCTGAGCCAGCAGAAAACTGAATGTGGCTGATTTCCAATTATTTATTTTTTTCATCCTTGTGGTCCGCAATTAATGTCTGAAAGTGAGATTTCAAGTTTTTGTTTGCCCTCTCAACGAGACTATTTCCCGTTGGGTAATACAAGCTACATTTTTAGTCTGTGAAATTCCAAATTTCTCAAGAGAAATATCGAATTCCTTGCTCATGATCTGTGTTTGATCATCAATGACAGTTGTGCGAAATTTTCCGAATCTAATTCAATTCTCCATCTTATCGAGTACAAAATTGCCTGTGCAGACCAAACCTCACCAACATATACCAACCAATCTACCAACACCAACATATACCGATATTCCCTTGGAGCTTCTTTATAATATCGATGTTGAGAAATTTAAATACATCATCCTGCGAATGCTCTACTTTCTCATACTCGCCTACTTGGAATGTTGCTTAACTTTGATCGGCTTACCTACACTTTCCACAGTTTTTTGCAAAAAAAACTCTGCCTCGTTTGCACAACCAACCAACCAACCAATAGGTAATCCTAAGTTTGTGCTTCGTACATATTAACCCCACATGACCTTCATGACGTATCGCTGATACTGGAGCACATAAACGTTTAGGTATAACAACCCTCTCCCACTTCAAAGTAAGGTTGTTGTAACAAAAAAGTTATCCCTTACATTCCAGATATCCCCGAGATCCCCCTTTGGGCGTTGCAGCGGAAACCACTCTAGTACAATTTGGAGGCCTGGATCCGTTTTAGGGGCCTCGGCCAATTCTGCATGGGCGATACATGTAGCAAACAAATCTTATACCAAGGCAATCACTGTCTCATCATTGCCTTTGCACGCTTCATAGTCCTTGACAGTGTGTCTGGTAGGAGTTTGTCTCTGCACTTTACATGCCGGACAGTAAAATTATAATCCAGAATTTTTAATGACCATTATACTGCTGGTGCGATCAAAACCTTTGGTATTTAACAAGCTAGCATAATTAAAGTGATCAGTTTGAAACTCTCTTTCAGAAAGAATTTAAAGCAGTTCAAACCAAGGATCATAGAAGCTGATTCGATTTCTTGGACCGAATGGCTTTTGATAGTATCCTAGTTACACAGTTGATAATAGAAATCTTGCAATCCGCTGGTCTTGCTTCAGCCTTTAAAACTTCCATCATGATAGTATTTTTTTAACCTCAGGGCTACCCCAATAATAGGATAACGGTATTGCCTTTTCGAATTCATGCTTCAGTGCTTTAAATGCTGCCTGACGCCTTCAGTCTATTCAAATACATTCCCTTTGTTCAGCAATTCAAATAAGGGATGCACCTTTTCTGAATAGTGTGGGACGTGTCCTGCATAATACTGGATACTGCCTAACAATAGTCTCCACCAACGTCACAAGGCGCTTCCATTTACCTAATTGCCTCCAGCTGCTTTCCCGCAGCTAAAATTGTGAGCAGTCGCCCTAGCCACGTCAATTTGAGAAATTCAGACTGCTTTGTAATAAAGGTGTTTGAAGCTCGTCCTCCCCATACTCTAGACAAAAATGGTGTCATTCCATTTAGGGCAATGCCAACAAGAAATTTGACAGTGTTAAGTTTCTTGTAGTCTGACCATGTCAAGGCCTGCAATTTAAGATAACGGGGACGTTTTATGAAACCTCTGTGCAATCAACAATGCACCGTAGACTTGGACAATTTTTTCTTGAAAATTGTTGGTAAACATTTCTTAACTTAATAAATCCTTTACCAGGGCAAAAAATTAATGGCTGCAAAAGAGTTGAGAGCAACTTAATCAATGTATTAAATATCTGGCTGTGTGTGCCTTTAGAAGTTGAAAATAATTCACTTAAGAGACTGTTTGTACTCCCAAGTCTGAGTTGAAGGAGAACAATTAGTAACTCATTCATACTGGTTAGTTTCCTCTTTGTCCCATTTTTTGTTGAGGCCTTGAAGTTCTTCTTAATTTTAGACGATGTTACATTCTTTGATCCATGCCCGTCGGAGACCTTGCTGGCACTTGCCTTCACATAGTTACGTGATCATTCAAAGGTCTTCCTATTTGGAAGGCCTGTAACTCTCTTCTTTAAGCATCAGTTTTCTCCTCTCCAGTCTTGCCAACGTCTTCTTCCATATGTCAATTTCACGGTTCTGTCTCTTTTATATAAGTTCTTTTTCAAGACAGCCATGACCATTGCTGTTAGAACTGCACTGGCACTTGGAACAATAACCGCCATGGTAGACTTCTACAAGAACGGGACTTAGATCTTCAACTATATCCTCACAAGGCGTCATGACAGCAAGATTTCTGCTCTTACATACAATCGAAATTGTCCTGTTCTTTGTTGGCCCCTTTTTTGATTCTTTACGGCTAAGTGATATCCAAGAGCAACAGTGGGATCAGGATGTGCCTTCGTGGGATGTCTATCGATGAAGTATAGGGAAAAGACGCAGCCGTTTACCCAAAGGTGCCTTATTTCTGTTTATACGTGTGAACCACCTGCGCTTTGCATCGGGGTACTTCTTTAGTGTTAGGAACGGAAAAAAGACAAATGGTGGCTTACAAGTGCATTGGTGTCTTCGAAAGGTGCTTCTATATTCGACGCAAGTCTTTTGTTTCCAACGTTGTAGTTGATATGTTCCATTTCCACATTAAAAAAGAACACAAATTCTCATGATTCTGTTAGGAGAAGTCTGTACTGTCTTGTATTAAGAACAGATCATTCTGAAGACGTTTTAGCGTGACAATACATCTGTCGCGTGCATTTTTTTCTGTTCAAGTGTTTTATGGCTTTCTTTCCACTTGTTCTGTTATAGGCACATGAAATGTTTTGGTTGCGGGAGGCTGTAGTTGTAGATCATTTCGGACAGGAATATTTGCTGGTGACACAACTATAGGATCAAGTGTGTAAAGGGTGTACTTAGAATGATGCTCCCATTGAGTTCCATTCAATTCTGGGTAGATACGTCACAGCACATAAATGTTTACAAAGCGTCCTCTCCCTCTTGAATTCATAACAGGTACACGATGGAAGTTCATCGTCATTGCCCAGGAGTACCTTGTAGTAACAGCCTTTGGTATCGTCTTCAACAGTATGTTCAGTGTCTGACGATTGTGAAATTTTGTTGCATGTGCATGATATCTTGAATAATAGACTTGGGCGGTTGTCTAGAAACTTTGGCAGAAGGTCGTTGTAGCGACGATATTGATGACTTTCCTTCAAGTTTAACTTGCAATACCTATATACTACTGAAACAAACACATTTAACGTTAAACAACAACAGTAAAAGCGATGTTTGAGAATAAATAAAAGACATTAAAAACCAAGAACATAGTGCCTCTATCGTAAATATCCATATATGTGCTACGCTGTTATTGTGTTAGTATATGTATGTATGGCTATGTATGTATGACCTATTTCAGATCGATGCACGTTACTTGGCTAGTTATGCATCTATGAGAAGTGGAGTCTTTTTAGTGTTGACAGTTGTGTTTAGTGTTTAGTGATAACATTTGCATTATCTACAGGTTTACCAATGTAATACTGGCTGATGAAATGACAGTTGTTTATTTTTTTTACCTACAATACAGTAATATTATTGTGGTACAGACCATAATATGTTTCTAAGTAATGTGAGCCACATGATTACAATAAATTGAACATATATTTTTGTCCAGTCTATTACTAAGTAGATAGTAGAAAAAGCAGTGTGACAAATATAATGTATACATACATCTATATATTATACATATATATAGCGGAGGGCCTAAATGGCGCTATTTCCTCCAATTTTCCGTGAAATCGATAACGCAGTGTTTGTATGATCTTTTAAAGCAAAGTATGAAATAGAATAACAATTTCTTCTGTTAATTTTCCTTTTTTACTACTAAACGTTCTTACCAAAAAGTTTTTTCACAGACCATATCTGGATCTTTTGCGCCATGCATCGATTTGAATTTTGCCTTGCTTCTTTGTTACATCGCTTCCACTCGATTTGTGTTGATTCTAGTTTTGGGATCAGCGAAGTCGTACGTATGGTTAACTGTCCCATGCTGATACCCCAGTGCTTGAATATTTCCATAAGCTGCCCTGGTGTCGCTCCAAATATCTGTTTCATGTTAATCCACTGCTGGATAATTGGTATCAGTGTAGCAGCATCCCTCCTCTCTACTGGTATAAGAAAACCTTGTTTTGTGGCAAGTTCATACCCACCAAGCCCCCATAAATTTAGTTTTAAGGTACCTGCTAAATCTTCTGACAAAACTACTTAACCAATTAATCATATATACTTGTTATAGCTGTAAGGTAGAAGATGGGTCATTAGTATATCATGCAAGCCAGAGATAGTACTGTTTTTCTTCTTCCTTCAAGGTAAAAAAATTTAGCCATCAACTTTGCCATTCAATGCCATTGTTTGTATAGATTGCAACAGGAAGTGCATTGACCCTGTACATGCGTACCTATTTCCAGAGAATGGAGAATATGAACTTGATACATTGAAGTACACATGTCCAGCATTGATATATTCTTGCCCTCCAATTTTCTTGTATACAGTATATGAATTTACGATCTAATATACCAAAGAATATCCTGTGGCACCATTCGCTGGAATTCCTGCCTAAGCCCTTAATTGGACATATCTGCTTTGGCAACATCTCCCATATCCTGGCTATAATGTTTCACTGCTGATGGGCAAAGGAACTGCTTTTTGAGCCATTTTTTCATTTTGTACGAACCGTGGTAGTTCGAAATAATATATACTGGTTTGTTGTCCATCCATTTATGAAATGCTGTTCCTTTCTCTGAAATTCTGTGTTAAGGTTATTTATTCACTTACAGTATTTTCGGTTTCCATATTATCCTTGCTTTCCCAGTTTATGAATAATGGAGTCAGTCCTCGTAGTTTCCTAAACAAATAGATTTCAGGCAGAGGTACCAAGGGATAAAAAGTAATGAGTTTGTCTGATAACCTACTCCATACGTTTTCGTCCGGGAAAATTCTCTACACAAATATACCCTTGGGTGTCCATACAGTAAATCACACCATTGAAGGCCTGTGTTACCCAATTGCATCTGTATTGATAGTAGTATGTATGACTGGATTTGAGGCAAATTTCATTGTTGTCAGTCTTCATGAGGCAGAAAGCATACTGTTCTTTCAAAGCCAGTTTACTGTAAAAATTTCTGCGGTGTGTATCTTCTAACATAATTGGGCATTTAAATTCTAAAAGACCCTGTAATTTAGGGACAGGATCCCACACAATACCATCTGGAGTTGCTGAAAGACCTTGATACTTAGGAGTAAGCTATGTACCTGAAGAAATGAGTCGATATTTAGAATGACAGTGTATCCTTTTGTGTACCAAATAAGCAAAAATGGTTCGTGCTTCATTTTGTAATCCTTATTTAGTAGCCAAAGTAACAACATGTTTTGGTTGCCAATAAAAGCATGAATTAGCTTACCAGAAGAAGCAGGTTTTGCTGTGTAAAATTTGTGGCAGATGGATGCTGGTATGTGAACCTTTCTGTTATTATGCCAATCCAGGCTTTCTGTCTGTGAAATAGTTGATATGACCATAAAGGGCTGCGTTTGCATACAGGAAGATTCCATCAAAGCACATAACCTTTGCTGACAGTAAATTTGCAGAGCAGGAATATCTATACCATCAATTCCTCGTTCTAAATGTTTTGGCTTTAAAATTGAAGACCACATAGATTCTGGTAAGGCTTTTAAGTCAGAGATAAATACATTCTGCTCATCATTTGTAAGCTCATGTTTACACTGTGTAGGAGGACGTGGGTCAAATGACATCATTCTTGCTGTTGCCCCTCTTGCCAAATGTTTGGTCCTTTAGGCGGAGTCATGGAGTGCCTTTGGGTTCTTCTCATTTCGTCTTCCTTTGTTCCATTCACAAAGTCGTTTTGTGCATCACACAAGAGCATCTGCGTCTGTATCTGCTAGAAATATGGATAATTAAACTTCATTTGTAATTCAACGGTCACGGGAAAACCCCTAACATTCTTCCATCTTTGAAACCATCTTTGTATTTGAAGGGACATTTTATTTCCTTAATTGGACATATCTGCTTTGGCAACATCTCCCATATCCTGGCTATAATGTTTCACTGCTGATGGGCAAAGGAACTGCTTTTTGAGCCATTTTTTCATTTTGTACGAACCGTGGTAGTTCGAAATAATATATACTGGTTTGTTGTCCATCCATTTATGAAATGCTGTTCCTTTCTCTGAAATTCTGTGTTAAGGTTATTTATTCACTTACAGTATTTTCGGTTTCCATATTATCCTTGCTTTCCCAGTTTATGAATAATGGAGTCAGTCCTCGTAGTTTCCTAAACAAATAGATTTCAGGCAGAGGTACCAAGGGATAAAAAGTAATGAGTTTGTCTGATAACCTACTCCATACGTTTTCGTCCGGGAAAATTCTCTACACAAATATACCCTTGGGTGTCCATACAGTAAATCACACCATTGAAGGCCTGTGTTACCCAATTGCATCTGTATTGATAGTAGTATGTATGACTGGATTTGAGGCAAATTTCATTGTTGTCAGTCTTCATGAGGCAGAAAGCATACTGTTCTTTCAAAGCCAGTTTACTGTAAAAATTTCTGCGGTGTGTATCTTCTAACATAATTGGGCATTTAAATTCTAAAAGACCCTGTAATTTAGGGACAGGATCCCACACAATACCATCTGGAGTTGCTGAAAGACCTTGATACTTAGGAGTAAGCTATGTACCTGAAGAAATGAGTCGATATTTAGAATGACAGTGTATCCTTTTGTGTACCAAATAAGCAAAAATGGTTCGTGCTTCATTTTGTAATCCTTATTTAGTAGCCAAAGTAACAACATGTTTTGGTTGCCAATAAAAGCATGAATTAGCTTACCAGAAGAAGCAGGTTTTGCTGTGTAAAATTTGTGGCAGATGGATGCTGGTATGTGAACCTTTCTGTTATTATGCCAATCCAGGCTTTCTGTCTGTGAAATAGTTGATATGACCATAAAGGGCTGCGTTTGCATACAGGAAGATTCCATCAAAGCACATAACCTTTGCTGACAGTAAATTTGCAGAGCAGGAATATCTATACCATCAATTCCTCGTTCTAAATGTTTTGGCTTTAAAATTGAAGACCACATAGATTCTGGTAAGGCTTTTAAGTCAGAGATAAATACATTCTGCTCATCATTTGTAAGCTCATGTTTACACTGTGTAGGAGGACGTGGGTCAAATGACATCATTCTTGCTGTTGCCCCTCTTGCCAAATGTTTGGTCCTTTAGGCGGAGTCATGGAGTGCCTTTGGGTTCTTCTCATTTCGTCTTCCTTTGTTCCATTCACAAAGTCGTTTTGTGCATCACACAAGAGCATCTGCGTCTGTATCTGCTAGAAATATGGATAATTAAACTTCATTTGTAATTCAACGGTCACGGGAAAACCCCTAACATTCTTCCATCTTTGAAACCATCTTTGTATTTGAAGGGACATTTTATTTCCATCACTTTATCAGAGTTTCAGCTGCATGATACAATACCATCTGGGATGGACCCAAAAACGGGTATGTTGGGTTGACATCGAAGCCAGTTTGTGTAACTGAAGCATTTTCATGTCTTTGAGAAATGATAAGATTCCAGGTAAGATAGACATCAGATATAGACATTTTTTATTTAAAAAAGTCATGCAAAACATACCCTTTTATAGAGTACTTATTTTGATGGTATAATCTGTAGCACCCTATCTTATATGATTTAAGAAAAGCGAGCAAGAAACAACTTTCCTGTAAAAGACTGGGCGAAAAACAACCAGGAACCAGCAGTGTTGGATAAGTAGGTGTGTCAATACTTACATGAAGGATCTTTTGGAGAAAAAAATCCCGTGATCTTTGATGACAGTGACTATGTCACCAACATTGGCTCTTGATATTGTTGTCACTGCGGACCAGTATGTTGTCGAGCCCCCATTAAAGGTAGCCTCCTCCCAAAAAAAACAGGATGTAAAAAAAAATAACAAATAAGTCATAGTGAATTGCGACTACACACTGAGCTGTAATTCAAGTTAAGATAATAGGCTTTACTACGTTTCACAGCAAAATATAATATTGAGAGTGTTAATGCCTTTTAAGGTTACTTTTTAAGTGTTTTTGGGCTAAGTACTTTTTTCATATGATTTTCACGT
>JAAAKM020000153.1:0-31329 GCA_010016025.2 Alatinidae sp. Z8VKAUB7J3 | reverse complement strand
ATTGGCTACCTGTCGAACAGCGTATTGTTTTTAAAATGTTGGTGATAACTTTTAAAGCCTTGGAACTCAAATCGCCAGAATATGATTTCTCAATACGAACCATATAGAGCTTTAAGATCTAGAACTGAAAATCGACTCATTGTACCAGCGTCGAATACGAAAGGGTATGGTGATAAAGCTTTCAGTGCAGCTCCGCCTAAATTATGGAATGCACTACCTAGGCATATTACAGCTGCCAAAAACTTAAACAGTTTTAAAAAACTATTAAAGACACATCTTTTCAACAATGGGTTTTAAGTTTTAAGTTCATTTTAGTTTTAATTATTTTGACTTCTCGTTACAATTTTGTAACGTTTAAACCATTGAGGAAGAATACTGGGCTGAAGCGCTTACTTCATCACGTGACACGTGGATAATAGAAACTATTGATATGGCACCAAACAAGTGGCAGTAAAAACAGAAGCGCGGGGAAATTAACGTAAACATGCTTCGAAATATTTCAGACGTGGGGTAGATGCCAGGCGTTTCGAAATGTTATACAATCGACGAGCTGTAATATTCGCTTGAAGTCTTCATGATTAAATCGTATTCAGTATGCAACCGTATTATACGGAGTACTGGGAAAGACAAGTCGTACTTTCATAATTAAGTAGAAACCATTCTAGTAAATACTTTCATGAAGCCTCAACTAAGAGCAGTAGTTCACCCTTTCAAAGGCCGCGAAAAGGGAGGCCGGTGGCTATAATTTTCCTCATCAATCTGGAAATGATGTATTACAGAATATGAGATTTGAGAAGGACGTAAAGCAATACACATGGAACAAAATTATAACCATATGAAAGTTAGGGGAGAACCACAAATATATATAAAAAAGTCTATACTGAAAAAGAGAGGTTAGATTGGGTCGATCATAGGTCCTCGATATTTCATACCGCCAATTCAAGATACTTTCCTCCGCCCCTTATTATGTGCCTAACTGTAGAGGCAGACAAATGTGGTGATTGGGTATTTTTAATTAATTCGGTAAAATAGGGGTTTCATTAATAAAATGACCCCTGGGTAATTGGATTATTTTAGGCATATATACCGTAAATGGGAGGGGGGGTTCATAATAATTTGAAATAAAATTCTTTAAATTATACATAATAGGCCCTAACTGCAGTACCTCCTAGTTCCGCAAAAGGAGAATTTGGCAATTTAAAAGGGTGAAGGACTTTTTCCTTAACTTCCTAAAAATTAAAAAAATTGAGTAAATAATAGGGTACAACTGCAGTCTTTATTGATAAAATGTACAACATGCTAGATATACTGAACTACAAAAGTAAATTTGGGAAGCAGTACAAGCAGTCTTTACGCCCGGGAATAATGTTGTTGCTGAGCAGTACATAAATAGTACATGTACATACTTGCAGCAATTGTCTGACATCAGAAAGTCAAAATTACAAAAGGGCTCCTGAAAGACATTTATTTTTGGCTTCACAATGTCTTCAAAAT
This sequence comes from Alatinidae sp. Z8VKAUB7J3, assembly GCA_010016025.2. Classification (NCBI taxonomy): domain Eukaryota; kingdom Metazoa; phylum Cnidaria; class Cubozoa; order Carybdeida; family Alatinidae; species Alatinidae sp. Z8VKAUB7J3. The sequence goes on along the minus strand of JAAAKM020000153.1, from coordinate 29,835 downwards.
CAATTCTTGCCATCACGAAGTCACTAATTTCGAGGGGAATCGCATCAGTTCTTGAAATTTCAACTCTAGTCTTTTTTACGAAGATTATTTTGATTTTACGAACTTGTACGAGAATTTTACGAGTCACATTGCTTAGTGGTGTTTTTGGTCTTTGAAACCCGAGGTAGTTGTTTCCTTTTAGGAGTCGATGTTTGGCGAATAAACGATAGTACATGCTGCTTAATTCAGTTAACCAACCTCAAAGTGTACTGTGCCAAAGTGTGCACGGGCAGCACGAACAAAAACGTTCTTGATATATCCACCAAATTTACACAGTGCCAGTCTAAACACGTTTGTTTTGTAAGCAACTCCATTTTCGGGGTCAGGCCTGGATTTGCTTAAGGAATACCTAACGAGCTGGCAACAAGCAGTCAGCTGCCTTTCCAAAAACATCTACAGTTTCACTTGCAGGTATCTTAATAATACTCTTCCTACTCTTAAAAATCTTCATCTCTGGAAGATGCCTAGTAGTAATCTTTGTTATGAATGTTTGAATCCACAAAGTCTTCAACATGTTGTATCGGGCTGCCTTTCACATCTAACCCAAGGTCGATATAATAGGAGGCACGATTCTGTTCTTAAAATTATATCTGATTTCATTACTTTATCCAACAACGAGATGGAAATATTTGCTGATATATTTGGATCTCAGTCTCCATTCATCATTACTGGTCCTGATCTTCACCCAGATCTAATCATTAAATCTCAAGGCAAGCATTATGTTCTTGAGCTCACTGTAGGGTTTGAAACTAACATACAAAAGAATTGGGACCGAAAAAATATGAAATATAAATCATTATGCAAATATCTGGAATCACATTATGAAAGTGTTCAGTTTATTAATTTAAGTATAAGTGCCATAGGTGGTACGGCAAACGATAGTAGATCTTTTTTGTTAATGCTTAACGAACTTCGCATTCCTAATGCTGATTATTTAATTTTTAAGGTTATCTCTTGTATTATTAGATCTACATATTTCATCTTTTGTAAACAGAACAGTAATTGCCCTAATCCCAATCTTCTTGTACTTTAACTATATATATTATATCATCTAGATCCGTTATACCTGAAAAGGGAATAATGGATGTATTTTGATATAGGAAAGGGAAAAGTTTAATAAAGTTTGATAAATTATTATTACGAGATGGTAATCTTTATATGAACTCACGTGTGGAAATGCAGTGTTTCTCGTCTGAGGAATCACGGCACTCCGGGGACCCGTTACACTTATCTGAGTTCCGTATACATTCACCAGATCCACATCTAAATTCACAGCGTGTAGATACCGTTGTGGGATATTTGGTCGAACCTGTTGAAAACAAATGAAAGGTATACAAAGTAACATCTTCGTGAAGTATGAAGGACAAGTGGCAAAATATGAATATGAATGATCAGTTGAGCTGGTATGGAACACTGACACACTATGAAGTTTAGGGAAAAGGATATTACAAAGGGAGGAAATATAAAGCTTTGAACATAAAAGGAAATGGGTTCTTGAATGAATGCCACATTTGAAGATAGAATGAAATAATAATACATGAAATAATTTTGCAGTTACATGGCTGAGTCTCAAGCCCTCAAGACTACCGTCTTTTTATAGTTTTCTTTACATAAGACTAGTTGAAGCATATAAAGTCATGCAGTCGTAAAGTGTACGTGATAACGGCACTGAGAAGCAGGGAATCAAACGTTTAGTTTAGTATAGAGTAGTAGATGGGATACATAGACACCTGACCTGCAATTACACATTTCACCTCTTCAGTACGATCGAACGAGTATGTATAACTTTTTCATTCGGTGACTATCAAATGCGTACAAATAAAAACCGTAATCGCCATCCCTTCCACGAAGAGACAAAGTACCGGCACAAGAATAACACTTACACAATTCAGAGCTTGTCTATTAAATCGAAATAGTACATCTTATATGCAACCTAAACAACACAGAAAAAGGTAACTACTGTGTAATTCGAAGAGGTGAAAGCGATGCTTCGCTAAGTTTCTAAATGTTGGTAGCGCGCGTATTTCAGGAAGTACCCTGATTTTAGAGGTCGGGAAGAGGACGCAGACTAGCAATACATCAATACCACTTCCTAACAAATTAGTGATACCACCAAAAATAATGTAACAGCAAAACAGATGCTGACCTGACGCGCTGCGTGGTGACTTAATTGACATACTTACATAAAAATTCGTCTGATCCGTCTCTACAGTCAGGCGCTCCGTCACAACGATATTCTTTGAGAATACATTTGCCACTTGTTCGACACTTAAACTGATCTGATCTGCAAACTGTTGGATAAGTAAGAAATAAAAGCAAGATAAAGCAATGTGGATATGGTACATCAAACGTACGAACGGAATACAGGGTATTGCCAAGGATCATGCGATATATTGATGAACCGGCAGAATCCATGTACTACAAGTGGGGGGAGGGGGCTGTGGGTCAATGTTAATTGTCAAATTTAGTCTTAAATTCGCAGGGTAGTATGGGTTAGACTACGCCATATCTACCTACCACTGTGGAGGCACTTATCCATCCACATAATCAAAAACTTCATAGGCTTACTCCCTAATGTTCTTCAGAAATAATCCTTTTAAAGCATACAATACGTACCGCAATTGCTCGGTTCATCTGATCCATCAGAACAGTCTTTACGTCCGTTACATTTTAATGCTTTCGGTATGCACTGTCCATTATTGCACCTGAACCTACTTGTTGGACATGGTGTCGTGGGCGTTACTGTTGTGTAGGCTGCAAATGAAGGGAAACAAAACGATTAGTTCACAGTCCGTGGTGACTTATCATCTTTAATTATCAAATTTCCAACGTGCAACAACTTACGGCAGTGCTGTATGCGACGAAACCAGATAATACAAGTAGAAAATTGTGGTGTATGAGTAGCCTCTCTTTAAGATTCTACATAAGCAGAAAATAACACAACTTACATGAAGGGAACTAGATACTATGGGAAAGGATGCAAACTATACGCAAATACATAAACTTATCATGGTGTCAAACGTAGTCAATAAATGCTTTGTAAAGCTATTTTCATGCAAACGGGAAGACGTTTTGTGAAACTTTATGAAACACAGCGAAGTTTAGAAGAAGTCGTGTTCCGGTCAGTCAATTATCGGCGAATTTACAAATACTTACATCCCGGACACCGAAGATCACTACCGAGCCATGTGACTTCACTTAAAACGTAACCCTTGCTTTCTTACTGACTTTTACAAGAAGCAATCATAAGTGATAGCAATATACTTCTTCTTAAGTACAGTTTTCCATACGCTAATAATTTTGCGACAGCAACGTAATTAAGATGCTGATGGTGTCTAAGTGCAACCCCAAATGAGACACACACGTCCTCCATCCTTATCAACGATTGTTACCTTTGCCGCCGAATAATAAGTACAGTACCTGGTGTAGAACAGCCCACTTCATCTGAATTGTCGTAGCAATCGTTGTCACCATCACATCGCCAGCGGCGGTTAATACATCGGGAGTTGTTACAAGTAAAGTGATTGGGATCACAGGTTCTCACTGCAATTGGATATAAAATTCATTGCAGCCTATTCGTTAAAGACACACTCAAATATAATAAAAAACACACACATAAGGGAATATAGCAACTTCTCTAAATATGGCAACTTCTCTTAATATATGTCGTGCCTGAATAACTTGACATTGACTACAAGGGTTTTGTAACACGTGTGCTGGCACTCCTAGGGGTACTAAGTTCACTGATAAAGCGAGTTAGGAAGAGTTGCTGCAATAAATGCCACTCATACCCGAGAAAAGAGGTAGCAGGTCATGATCGAGTCTACGTGTTAGTCGAAATCTGCAGATCTCCAGCACATCATCACTTTGTCTTAGCCATATCAACTCCGTACCATGGATTACACGATAGGAAACGGGCATCCTTACAAGTACAAGGAGCAGTTCCAAACTTTCACACACCCGATCTAAGAACTCACGACAAAAAGCAAAATAAGCATCGGTCCCCCTTTGCCAGAAAAACAATTCCAATTTGGACAACAAATAAAGTATTGTCACAGTGACTAGGTACCTTCCCTGTTCATGAGTTTAGTGGCAAAATAGGAGGCGTAGTTTGTAGTGGTACGTTGAGCTATGACTTGTGGAGAGAAAAAGGTTAAGAGATAATGTTTTATATAACCATATATGTCCCAGAAAGAAGACACCAATTTAAACGAATGCAAATTCTCTATTTCAATGTCGTTTACATGTTTCTTTTCATCATTAGAATTCTCCGCGTGACCAAGTTACAATACTCTTTATTCAATAAGGTTGAATTCTTCCAACTACGCCAAAAAGGAACTGAGACGACGACTTCACATAGGAAGTTGAGACATCTTGGGGTCTGATTTCTTATCACCTTTATGTAACGTGCGTAGTAAGAAACAGGAATTCTGGCAATTACAAAGGCTGAACACGTTTATCGTCATCACTGATGTTAGATGAGACATTACACTGCGACGCTTTGGGCTATAGGAATACTTAGGTTCCATCAGTTAGACTACCTATGAAAATGATGTTAGAAACATCGAAAGCTCAGGATCTAATTAATTGTTTGTATTTTACTGCATTTGCATCATGATTATTTTGCGGCCTTTATGCTGGGTTTTAATATTCATAATAAGATTGGTTAGACTTCCTTAATTACGAACTTTAGACCACTTATTAATTCGACAGGTTCATTGTGCCACTTTTTTGTGTAGTAAGTTCTGAAGGGAGACGCTACACAAGAGCAGGGTAATTGTAGTTTAAGATAAGAAAAATGGGGTCATATTAACTTCACAATGTTAAAATAAATAACATCTTATAACGAACCACAGCCACGCTCGTCGGCCCCATCACTGCAGTCTCTGTCTCCATCGCATTTCCACGAACTTGGAATACATCGATGACTGGTACACTCGAACTGACTTGGGCTGCACGTTGAGTAACCTATGACAAACATAAAGCAACTGATAGTAGTATATCTATGATACTGTGATAAAAAAACCATGCAATAACACTAGTGTGATACCACAACTCAACGGCAGAGTTAAGCGAAGTATGAACATGCTTTACATAGCAATTAAGTGTTTCAGAATAAATTTGAGCACCATTATTCTCAATCACTTATGCGGCCAACATTTTACTCAAGGAGTTACTGCTCAGTTCATATATGCATATCTTCAATTTAATCCGTAATGTTGAGGTATTATAATGTGTGTCACAAAAGTAAATAAGTACAGAGCATTCTTTAAATGCGATAAAAGTAAATAAGCACGGAGCATTCTTTAAATGCAATACAAGTAAATAAGCACGGAGCATTCTTTAAATGCAATACAAGTAAATAAGCACGGAGCATTCTTTAAATGCAATACAAGTAAATAAGCACGGAGCATTCTTTAAATGCAATAGTTATGGGGTTTCCTTGACGAGTCCATGGTTAAACAAATACCCTAGCTTTACACTAAACGGAACATCATCAAAGAATGTAAAATCTCCTGCACAAGTATCTTTGTAAACTCCATAAAGTAACATTTTGAATCCAGGGAGAATAAAGGACAGCAGACTTCAAGAACAATAAAGGCATTTTTGTAAGGATAACTAAACACGATCAGCAACATTACGAATAGTAAAATACATCAATAGCGTTCAACAATTCCCAATTACGCACCTGGACGCTGCATAGACTGAAAATGATTAACTATTCGTTCACTCACGTTTTCATTATTTGACGACGCAAAAAACGAAGACGACTGTCTGTTGTAAATCTTATGTCCTCTACTTTGTTAGTAAATGTGGGAATTTCCGATTTTTACCAAATTGCCGTAGAAGCGTCGCTGGATTCTACTCAAAGCACTTAAAGGCCACAAAAGCCTTCTCTTGAGAAAGCAATGATGACGTAAGAAATTGAAATCCCATATTCCTTAACAAAACGACGTCCTTTCCAAAGAGTCAAATTGATTTTCCACAAACTTTGTGCCAAATGTGCCGAAATGAATAAGAAGTGGAAAGATTATGTGCTTTGGATGCTAACTGGTATAACCTCGGCCCATAACCTTTCCTTCGTATGAAATATTGCAGGTCAGCACATAAATTTGACCCTTTAAAATACTGACAGCGTGCTTATGTTTTACAGTTGTAAGACACTGCTACTTTCTCACACAATGAAAGCTTTGACGCAGGTAAATGATATTTGAATAGTTGAAGAAGAAAGGACGGACACTTACGGCAGTCTTTTTCGTCCGAGTTGTCACCACAGTCATTGTCATGATCGCACCTCCACGTCCTTGGCATACACAATCCATTTGCACATTTAAACTGATCGGTTCTGCACGTTGAACCTGCCATAAACAGAATTACATCGAAGATTAAGTGAAATGTGAAGCAAACAAAGCCAATACAGATACGCAAAATACCTACGCAGTAAGTAGCATCGATTCCACGCCTAATAATTAGGTTGCGGGGAAAACAATACAAAAGTGTAAAGACCAAAATTGTAAATCGTTAATTATTTACTTTCACTGTTAAGAAACCAAAAGAACAAACTTCATACAACATCTACCAAGGAAAGAAACATACAAAGCAATTCCAGTACCTAATGCTTTACATTTCCAGGATTCCCCTTCTTTTGTAAGTGTCTCTCCCGCTGGACAGCTGCAATCAACTACACCACCCGTTACTACAGTTGTCATATCATCTGGGCAAGCGCATTTATATCCACTCGGTACTGCCAAACACAGGTACTTGCATGGGTTGCTACTACAGCCATTTGTACCTGCGAATACAAAAAAGGCATTGTTAAAAGTCCATGGGAGTGAAATGTTAGCTTCTTCAAATTTGCCATCGTCACCGCCTCTTGCTCTTAGAGATAAAGAAAACAATTATAGTAATAGCAGCTTTCAAGAACATTTCATACAAATAGCACTTGCAGGTATATTCTTCCAGCTCATCCACTTTGGTACACCCATGTTGTATGAAACTGACAGTTATGTCGTGTAACCACAGCTGTACGGTAACTGCAGGCTTTCCAATGAAGTGATTGTTAACGCCCCTTGTATTGTAGGCTTGTGAAACACGATCGAATTGGCAACAACGTGCATCAGTTGCTTTATTGTTCAATGATCAGCGCATCCATACGACTCTTGGCACCTCAAGTCAGATTCTGGCAAGTGGAAGGTAGCGGGTAGGGATGAAACTAAAACATCCATAAGTGGTGCGTACAAGCGCCAACCACACTCCACTGACAGATGAAACCGAAGTAGAATTTAAGATGCATTCCTTCCCAATTGCTGACAAAAAACGGCGAAGCACATATGAAGACTATTAATGCGTGTTAATTGTCAGCCACTCAAAATCTTGTGGATTGCATATTCGAGGAGACTTGCAAATAATAAATTCACATTCCAAGAATTCTGTAACATCAAACTTAAAGAAATCAAAGATAACAACTACGAGCATTACTCATTAAGTATTTTCATACAATGCAGACATAAAAGAGCTCCAGATCTGTAACGTACTTGGAACGTGTTGATTGAAAGGGCATAATATATGTGTAACAATTTAGATTTAATAACTAAGCCACACTATCCGTCAAATAGTAACGAGTGTCACAAGTAAGTACAAGAAACTTGCAACAGTCATTAGAAAGACACTTGCTAGTGTGTAAGATCTAGGCTGCATCCAGTAGCTTTACAATCAAATTTTAAGGTATGTGACTTATTACTTTCTTGAAGTTGGGCAGTTACCTTGTTGTGAGTCTTTGGAAAATGCCTTTAAGTCCATAATACCAGATAGGTAACTTCTCAATCTTTTTCTTCCAGTACCATCCCGCGAAGACGTTTCAATAGATCTTGTAGACCAATCATCCCAGTAAATGGAGTTGCGATGGAAAGCAATTGCATATGGATGCGGAACATTGTGTGACAAAATGACCTATTTTTTCAAATAACGAGGAAAACAATTTGATAAGTGACACAAGAAACGAATTCTTAAGCATCATTACATTTGTAAAGCGCAAAAGCAGGTGGATACGGCCATGACTCAATCCTCAATACTATTTGGTAATACAATAAGGTAGAAATTAGTGTTGAGGATGCCCTATTCAACTACGGGGCACCTTTCAAATCTTATATCCAAGAGAAAACGAAACGCTCTGGCCATTCCGCAAGGGCCACTATTAGAGTTCGCCTTCGCACTGTCTAATGGCCAGAGACCTGACGCTGTGAATCACCAACTAGCTTATAGGGTCAAAACATATCTCTATCGTTTCCATTTTTTATTCAACCAGAATCGTACTGTTCTACTATTTTGACACCTTCTGTCTCTTCCGCCGGTCAAAACAGGGCAACTCTTAAGATATGTATCGACGTTTAAATAAAGTTTAAAGACACGGTATATTTCCAAAAGGAAAACTTCCAACAATTAGACAAAGAAGCAATAAAACACTAGAAGATCGTTAAACAAATACTTGGAGGTCGTGCGTTATAAAGTACACTAAATAGTCTCACACGCTAATACGTTCACAGTACCCAATACATCAATATCTTAATACTTAACTTACTACACTAGTAAGACTATAAATTGAGTTTAAATATTTCTGTTTGCCTTCACTGTGATATCGTCACAGTTCCAGTAGCTTCCAAAACAACAGCGCCATTTTTTTATCATTACTACATTTTAAACTTCATATATTGACGCTGGAAGTGTAAGATTTGGGCATTTCTTGCGTTTGCTTAGTCAAGTACAAGTATATGTATGTAAATACTGGGTTTTCATTCATTATAAGTAAGTCGATATTTTGTGCTTGTACTCATTAATGATGACTCCGAAAACCAGTTCGAGAAGTAGAAGCCTCCCAGCGAAATATTTTGATTACACTTATACTTAAAATGTGGCACAGGGCTAAAGCGAAATTTTGTACACAGAACTGTAACAACATTTAGTCTGCAATGCGCAATATCTGACGTCAGATTTCATGTGCGTTTGTGATTCCCAGACCCCGCAGGGTCGCTAATACCACATCTTTGCAAACACAGGATAATTTAATACTGTTTCACAAAAGATAGCTGTCAAAATTATAATGTCCTGTATTACAATTACAATGCCTTGTATATGCTTGCTATATTTGTTAATTCAACACAATAAATGTAATCTGTTCTCACTTTTCTTTTGTTTCCGTCCAGGTCCGATGTCTCAATTTTGTCCAGTCCAGCATCTGTCCAAAACAATGTAGAATGCGCATGATCTATTGTTATCCCATTCGGCCAATAAAGCCCTGTAGATACAATTGCTCTTCTGCTTTTTCCGTCCATTTGTGCTTTTTCAATCCTTGGGTGCCTCCCCCAGTCTGTCCAATACATATAACTGCAAAGCAACAAGCAAGATCCCAGGTTAAGTCTCTCTTCCATTGTACCCATAGTTGTAGAGGAACAACTAGTTACCTTTTGAAGTACGGTGTAACGTCCTTTGTCATTTTTCGAAAATGACTTAAATTGCTACCTCGAATTAGAAATTCCTTATTGCCTACGACTGGAAGCAAACGCTTGCCCTTAAATACGGATTCCCAACTTATCACGGCAATGGTACGTTTATTTTCTCGATAATAACGTCCTTTCATCGAAAATTGACATTAAGTTTCAAGTCTCCCATATAAAGGCTTGCTCGTTGGGGCTTTTCTCTTGGTAATAACCTTTCGGAGTCAAACAGACAACTAGTTTAAGCATCCTTCCATTGCTGCTCGAGAGTAATATGAAACTAGTCCTTAAACCATCAAAGCTATCCGCAGAATATCTGTAGCTGACACCTACATATTTGTTTCGGTATTTCAAATACTTACAACAGGTCAACCTCCGACCGCTGACTCCTAAAGAAATTCTCAAAGCGCTTTACATTATAACAGAAGTTTGTTCGAATAACAGCAAATTACACATATGATGTAACTTGTTTTTCATGAAGAAGACAGCCTCAACAAGAATCGAGACGAATTCCTTACCCTTTCAGTGGATCAAGTGCCAATGCCCTCGGCCTGTACAAAGTTTCATTGATCAACTGTTTGCGATAAAACGAATCATTCACGTTGACAACACCGATGACTTTTAGACCAGGATCTACCCAATACACATTTCCTCCCATCCAATCGTACGCAATCGCCTCTATGTGTGAACGACTTTCATTGAATGCCACAACTGTGTTGATATAGCCAGCTGGAAATTAGGGAAGGTAAAAAATGCCAAAACAGATCATCATGAGGTCTATACTTTTCAGTGAAAATCTTTTCGGAAATAGAAATGCCCCATAAACTTAAAGCTGCCCTCGCCAGGGAACGTTTTTATTAAGACTCAAAAAGCGATTAAATTTGAGAGAGGCTTTAATGCTTTACGTTAATCACAAATATCATGTTGCCTTCCACTTTTTGTACCTCTGGTGATTAACTACGTCCATGCCAACGATGGATTGGCTGTTTAGGTTGCAGGTCTTTAAGATTAACTGTCAGAATTAAGCAGCACATTCTACCCTTTCATCAACAATCATAAAATCCTAAAAGGAATCAGAAGGTACCAAACAATGCGAGTCTGCCATGACACAGCATATGCTTGAAGACTGTACTAAAGTGTACGGTTTGCAAGGCTTGGTCTTCGTTCCTTTCACTTTCTGGAATAAGTTCAAAAGTACGAAAGTTATTGTCTTCTAGAGAAATAACTGACTTTCATTGGTAATTTTGGTCAATTAAAACTTTAATGGACGTTGGTTCCTTATTCGCAACGGCCTTTTCCAAAACACCACTAACTATATGTTATCTTTCTTAACATGGTCCTGTTTCCGTTATTTACAGATACATCCCTTCTCCGATACACCAGAAAACATTTACTACAACACATGTGGGAATACGTGCTCTCTACGTCACGACATAGGACGCTCTATTCATGAACAAGGTACAGACGGTTTTTATGGGTAGTATACACCGACATAGTTTGCAAAGGGGTCTGGACCACACCTAGAAAAATCAACCCCCACCTACAAAGACAACCCCCACCTAGAACTCTACAGGCCAACCCCCACCTGGAAGAAAATTTTTGGCATAAATTTTCAAAAGTTCAAATCACCGCTTCCCACCAATAATGTAAATAGAAACGGAACACTAATTTAGAGTTATTCTACTGAAACATTTCATCGCTGAAAGGTTACAAAATGCCACTTCATTTCATCGCTTGAAAGGTTTCTCAATGCCACTTCCTTGAAGAAAAACACCCAAACACCCACCTTCTTGGGAAAACTTTTCTTAAGTTAGGTGAACCAGAATCGCTAATACAACTTTTAATCTGAAGTGGATACCGCCGTGTGCAAAATTTAATTTTAGACTGGTTTACAACCACCACCTTAGAGGCCAACGCCCACCTGTAAATGGGATTTGAGCCAACGCCCACCTGTAAATGGGATTTGAGCCAACCCCCACCTAAAAAACTGTTGGCCTTCGAAACTTAAAAACATTATACGAGGGTAGCTACACTTAAAAGGCAGTATGAAATAGCAAAATGGTATACATGAAAAATCCAGCATAACGATAAAGCTTAACGTGACTTACAGCCATTGAGTTTGATTCTCTGGATCTTATCCGTAGTGATATCACCCCAATACAAGTATCTGTTTTTGTAATCGTAGTCCAAAGCGATAGCATTTAATAGCCCTCGGATTCGGAAAGAGACATCGGGGCTTGTGTCTTCCAGACTAATGCGCCGAAGGGTGGTCCTTGCCGAGTACAGTAAAAATGAGTCGATAGCTGAAAGCAAAAATAAATAGTGCCATCAATACAAACAACAGTTTTAACTTAAATAAAGTTAGTACCAATGTTCGCTGACACATACTTCAGCTTAGATTTACCGCTGAATATTAAGCTACATTGCAAACAAAAACCAAACCCTAACACCATGTATGAGATCAAACAGGCCTCTACAAAAGTCCTTGCACTATGTCAGTGATGTTTTCTGCATGGGATAACTTGCCTGTGATGCCTCTTACGAACGCTACATCAAGTAACGAATAATAGGTACGCCCTTCTTTCTATTGCAGGAGATTAAAGAGTCATCTTATGGACAACTTAATGTGAGTATGACACTTTCTGTCGGGAATAAATAATAAACAACATGCTTAGAACAGGCAATCTTGAATTTATAACAAGACACAGTAGATGACATCTTTCAGTATGTGACGTTGGGCAAATAAGTGTTTCAATTATTATATTCGTTGTGTTTGAAGGTTAACACATCACACGAAGGGAATGCTTGTAAATCTCACTAATTAAATAGGTTAAGGTCACAGTCGTTACGGGGAATAAAATACAGCCGTAGTTGGCGAAATCTAAAGAGGACTTTCACTTTTACTGAATAGACCCCATATTTCCCTAATTTTTGCTGTACATCACCTCTGTCATTTGATATCTGGGTTTTGAATTGGTACATTCCACCATGTCACAAACACTATTCACTATACCTAAATCCTATTGATGCGACACCTTAACCGTCAATATAATGCCCACCTTTCAAGGCTACGCTAGCGAATATAACCTACAATGAAATACAAGAATCTAAACAAAACCCCGTCATCTCATACCTTTAACGGGGCACGCCGTAGGCACTGGGGCAAACCGCAATTCCTGACCACCGCTGCATGTATCTCCCGAGACTTTACGATACCTGTGCGATATAGAAAAATTGGAATTTGGAGCATAATAACCTGTGGTCTGTACAAATGTACATGTTTATCGGGAAATATGCGAACACAATTATAATGAGTACGGGTCCTGCGGAGAGCAACAACGAGAAAATATTTACCATGAAAAACAAGTGAGAGGAAATAACAGTATGCAACCCAACACTGGTAAAACTGTATTGAGACTTCTGTGATAGAGTTGGTCAAGGAGTCAAAGCCTAAGACTCGTAATCAAAGGGTTATGAGAATTGGAGGCTCGACCCTCGGCCCCGCAATAACTGAGACGTGGCAAAAACACATGTGCACCATTTGTGGTAGCTATGAGTCAGTAGTCCCAAGCGGGTGAATCGTAAATATCATGAAAAGCATGCCCTACGCTAGGGAATAGATGTAAAGCGCCTTTCATTGTGTATGGCACAAAGAGAGGGGAATATATGAATGCTGTACTTTACTTCACTCCTGCGCAGACACCCTGTAGTGAATACTTTCCCGTAACAATTCGAAAACGTATGAAACGGAGTTGGTAACAGTCAAGCAAAAACTCTAAAGTACTTTACCAAAACAAACGTATCTAACATAAATGAGACATGAGAGAAGCAATTTGACTGGCGCCCCATTCCAGGTATGACGATCTTGTCCTTAATAAAGATCTCCAAGTTATGAAGGCAAATGCAACTCATTTTTGAAATCAACAGCTTATACATCATATCATACCCCTTTGTTTTATTGTAAAATGTTCCTGCTTGGCAATTATTTGGTGTTCTCCTTGGATCATATCCATCATCTGGGTCATCGACACAAATCCTTTCAAACCATCCTGCCCATTGTGGTCTAAAACCAAAGTCGCTGAGGAAAAACAGGTGAATTTATAGCCATTATGAAGGTCAAGGCGTAAGTGACACATTTCAAACGGTCGCCGCAACAAACACGTCACTACCATATCTCAACTACTACTATACTTAATCCACCCCTCACCCCCAAGTCTCTGCAGAAAATATCGCTTTTTATCACACAACAAGCTTTACCATTGGCGAGTGTATTTTGCTTCCCTAATCAATCCTTGATTAATGTTTTGCGTCACCTCACAATGCATGGGAGGCGCGTTACGTATGCACGTAAGAGGGAAGCATGTACTTTGACAAAATTATAATAAATAGTTGGCTATATAATAGATTATATATTATATAGCCACATAGTATTGTATATACTTAATAAATTACAAGTAAAGAAGCCACATTGTCTACATCTCTGAACAGTGTACGAAATATGGAAGTAACTTTATTAACATCTGCGACTACTGAGATCATAATCGTATATAAAGTACTCATTATTTGCTAGTTTCTTTGGGCTAGTAGCATGACAAACCACGTAGGCAATTAAAGTTACCTCAAAACCACCATCTTCAACACGTCATTGTATAAAATAGCAATTATTATGGCTTGTGGTGCCGTAAAAAAATTCTTTCCTTAATATCTTTGGTCGTCAATGGAGCGTACCTAACTTCTTACCTAACGCCTGTTCGTGGCAGACATAAAATAAGGCTGCTATTTGACTAACCCCTCAGATGGAGTAGATTACCACGTTTTGTCTGTGCTCTGTGAGTGACACAATAACCCACGAAGTTTCCACTTGAAATCCGATTTTCTAGAATAGTAGTGATATCAATGAGCAAACAAGTGCAATTGTCAAAAAGTTTCTTAGGCCAAGCCCATGTATGACCAAACTCTTCAATGTGGCTCTTGGTTATTTCAGTTTCCAATTTTCGATTTGAATGGTAATCTGCTGTCTATCCTGGAAACCTTAACTTGAAACAATGTGCCGATCCACCTCAGATCCTGACACCGTACAGTTGTTTCCATGGAACGTCATATGCAAATCCGATTCTTCTCTACGAACAGGATTAATCAGGGCAATTGAAACATTAGAGGTTTGGAAGGTCATCCTAAGAAACCCTCGGACCTGAATTTAAATCCACATTCTTAGAAAATATGGCGTTGACAGACGAATATTGAGATAATCTTGTCTCCTCAAGCACTGGATACAACATTACTACTGACAATAAAAGCACATATACTTAAAGCAGGATTCCATAATGTCGAAGACAGACACTTAGATAACGATTTTAAGATGTCATTTCTTTCTTGGCCGTCCAAAAGGCCGCTACTAACGAGTGTACTCTGACAGAACACGACCACACTTTAACGAGTTCACGGTCGCACTAGACATACCATTCAAAGTCTTCTCTTGTACATGGGCAGTTGAATGACGACAGTGGTCGATCGTAATTATAACCATTGTAGCATCTGGAATTTGGATCGCGTTTTTCGAAGATCTGTTTTCGGCCAAGAAGACAGTGTTCTGTATCATTCCTCTCGTCCGTGACTGTCCAGTTTTTGTAATCCCCTTTACCACATGGTTTTCCTGTGAGGGAAAGATTGAACAACAATGACGTACAATTTCTTAGTAGAAGCTATACACAAATTAAAGCATAGGAGTAGGAATACTAGTCTTTAAATTCTAAATTATATCCATCTGGTGTGCCTTGTAACCGTCTCACGTGAGCACAATTACGAACCTTCACCCTGAAGCTAAATATACTCTATGCTGCCGTGATCTCTTAAATATCGCTGTCCATGATAAGGATTGTTTTACTGTCATACCTCTCTTGTCACTTGTATATTTTTAAGAGAGGTACAACAGGTGCGGATTCGCGGCTTTAGACAGTGTAACATTCCCAGTGCAGCATCCGGTTTACGCATAATAATGTGAACAAAATTTTTTTCGACGCAATTTGGCAACGATGTGTATGATACATAACATTTGGGTATTTACGCTGCTTGTCTCAGCTCAAAACAAATAAGACAAAAAATAGTGTCTATCAAGTTAGGGACGGCAAAGAACGACCGGCTCAAAATGAACATGAATTGTTTTCGATAACGAAAAGTACATAACAGCGAATAAAGCAAATCTGCAGTTAATAGTACTTCCTTCAAATCTACCGTTTTCTGCGGGAAACAAACAACGAACTTCGATAGCTGATGTTACCTTTGTGTGCTAAACAAGAACGAGGAAAACAACAATAATTGATCAACGGAAGCTAACGGAAGACTAACGAGTTAGCACAATAGCAATACGTACCGAGAACATTAGACATATTGACCTGCACAATTAGCCATGAATGCCTTCCAGTTAATGACCCAAACACAGTGAACACGGTACTCTTCTCTCCAGGCTCAGTAAGCAAGCCATAAACTCTAATTTTGCTATCACTGAATTTGTAATAATGCCAAGACATTCCTTCGTTCCAGCTATACCTATCAAAGAAACAAATGCAGTAAGACATGCGCGTTAGAAAGTTTAATACACCTGCCGGTACACATCACCAACTTATCGGCGAATCTAGGCGAAATTTGACATCTTTCATTACATATACATGTCCACTGTCGACCTGCATTTCCGAATATGACCGTTAATTGGTCAACCCTGATGTCAATGATTTACGAGCCATGCACTCTATGGTGGCTCATGAGTAGGGCTGGTAGCAAGCCTCAAACACTGAGTGCCGTATAGTTTATGGGTTTTTTACGGTTAGTTCTGCCGCTCAAACCCAACGCCAGTTACAGGTTCCCGAAACATCAACATCCCACACGCAAGTACAAGTTTCGATTTCATCATTAGTTGGACAACTTACGTGAAAGTTTATATGCCACCAAAACAGTAACCTAAAAATAAATATAACATGAAATACTGTTTGAACTATGGATACAGTAAATACCGCTCTACTGGCTGGCATGAAAAAGACTTACTGCAGGCTGTCGACTAGGCCATAGCGTTGTACTGCAACTGTAATTCCTCCATGATCAGCAAATCGGTAGAACCAATGACCACGAAGGATCTAAAAAGGAAGCAATCAGTATCGCAATAAAACGCATTAGCACATGGGTGCTTACTCAATTACTAGCATGCATGTATCCCTTCATGATAACTTGGGAGTAGCCATGCATGGTAAAGTGGTTAAGACGTTTGACTCTTCTTGGAAGGGTGGCTGGTTCGAATCATGACCGAGTCATTGTTTCCAAGATCACTGGAAGTTGTGACCTACAGATGTTGTGGCCTGCATATGTCATGACGCATGGAATGCATTTTACTCCTACATATTTCTGCTGATTCGCTAAGTCAACAAGCATAACATAGTCCACCACTATAAATAGACTACAAAATCTTTGAGCCTCCGCATTAACCCAGCCTAAACTTTACTTTTCATGCTTAATTATCAATGAAGCAACTACTTATGACAAGGAAATCTACAAAAGAACGCCTTTCTTCCAAATCTGTTCGAATGTCAGTTGCGATTTTTTTGCTCTCTAGTGTCTCTTTTAAAATCTGTTAATACTTAGTAAACAAATTGAGTGAAATTACAAAGTGCGCAGGTTCTTATGCGCAGTAATCAAAGGAGTTCCAATCAGTCCACGTAATAACGACCTCAACTGATAAACTAATTAGCCCCAATTGCCCATAAATGAGGATCTTAAGTTTATCTGTTTTCTCTTTCGTTCAACCAAACACTACCAAATGCTCTAAGAATACGGCAAGAGCCAATAATTCCATTTTACACTCTACCAAATATAGCATGGCTTAATGCCGATTGTAAAGGATGCACGAATTCCGATCTACTTTTCACCATAAGCGGCCAAGACTCAGCAGTAATCACGAGATCGTTAGTAACGGTAAAAAGCGTTGACCACACCACCGTCAAATCGCCATTGCTGAAGACAGGTTCACAATATAACGTGTATCGGATTATAACTCGCGTTATTTAGTTTCGCACCGGCAATTTCTTGTTAAAGCCAAAGGATAACAGCAGAATAGATTAAGCAATAGCGCTCACAAGGAAGACAAACTGATGGTTTAACATCAGTCTATAAAGGGCCCTTAAAATGCGATATCACACAGACATCTGCGACCCTTTAAATGACGTTCTTTGATGTTATTTAAATATACTAAAGCCTAAGCATTCAAATGGCATAATTTCTTGTTGCATAATAGCGCAACCAAGCATGTAAAAGACTTACTTCGAAAAAACAAAGTCTCAGACAACTGGGAACACTTAAAAATTTGACTAAAATTTGATATAGTATTTTTCATAAAGTTACAAACAGTAACAAAATTTTACCATGTACCAACGTGCAGTTCATTATCAAATATTCATAATTGCAATCTTCCCACTTCTTATAATTGCAATCTTCCCACTTCTTATAACACGGCCAATACGAAGTGTTCAATTAACAGTTTGGAGACTATTAGTCTGTGCTTATACCTATTTGGGGCATGATCAATAAAAGGCGGGGGAAAAGGTGCTATTGACAGACCATTAGACGATTATATTCGTTTGACTGCGCAATCGACACCATTTCCCTACTCTAATTATGAGTTAGCTAGAGTGGCAATAATGGGATATATAAAAAATTGTACGGGAAGCGTACAAAACTGACGGAAGACGATGACCGCCATCAGTCCTGAGCACCTAAATAGTACAAGTTAAAGAAAAACTATGACTAACGAGACCTTCGAAAGCCTTGCAGTTTGTGTCTTGGATAAAATTCTCAGTGTTTTGGAATACCAACCACAAAATCCTGTATAAGCTCCGAACACATACTTATTCGTCTTAATAAAGAACTGGTTGGGGTCCGTTATCAGATGTTATGTTAGGTGTGCATCGGTTTCATAGAGGGCCTCGGACTACCGGGAAGACATCCTAAAAAAATACTACCTTATATGGCAATTAGAAAGACTTCATGAGGTACGGGAGTAATTAAGTGTAGGGATGGTCTTTGAATTCCTTGAGGAAAACACGGGTTTTGAGAATGATACCGAAGAGTTTCTTTCTATTTTTTATGATCTCCCTTGAATTTAGGAGCATCGGCGATCGTGCAGTTTCACAACACAGAGTTTTGCCCCAAAATATGAAAAGGCTCCAGGAAGCAACGTTAAAAGAAGAAACTACTTCCTACACGACTCAACTGCCGTCTAACAGGAGAAAAGATAGTCACTTCGGTAACGCAAATTTCCGTTGCAAAAACAATAGCTTTAAAATAAATATCTCTAAAATTAGTGGGATGTCAGTGTAATTCCAAGAAAACACAAACCAAAGTTTGCGGAATACAATCCGTTTGTACTCAACGGGCCATGGCTTCTGCACGCCTACGCCGCACTACCTATAGAAACTTAACATACCTCTCCATATAAGAAGTGCCTGTTACGTTTTAATTGATACCAATGATTTCTTATATCCTTGCACTTTTGGCGATAATATCAAAAAAAAACCAGTCAATGCAGATGAATAATGGACAAGCCGACATAACAATATATGTCATTACAGATCGGCAGAAGACAGCAAGGTCTATCCGCCCTACCATCACCCACGTTTCCAGATTGATCCACACCAATCAATGATAAACATGCCTTTAGTGTGTCTCGTAAAGAAATAAAAGTATAGACGGACTCCTACCTCTCTCCATGATACTCCAGCATCTGGTGACATGTATACATTCGGACTGGTTGTAGTTAAAGTTTGCCCGAGTGAACCTGGCGTCGGAAAAAGTAGAAATATCTTGCTTTAGCTTTGTACTATCTACAACTAGTCAACCACTGCAATTCTTGTAAAGCACGCTTACAAACATTATATATACGGAGAAATGTCTTAACACGAAATGGAGGTTAAAAAAATAATATTACGATACCACATCAAAAACTGGCGAGGTTATGGTCATCACCAACCCAACAGACACACTATCCTACCCCGCCACACACACACACACACACACACACACACACACACACACACACACACACACACATACACATACACACACACATACACACACACACACACGAGCTGAAATTTGCAAGCAGCAGCCACTTGATATTGTCAAACCAATAAACATCTATACCAATAGGCAAAGGAAACAGGAATCGTCTGCTTAACCACTGCGTACAATACATATAGAATACAATAAAGAGGTATTGCTTCTACAGTATTACAAACACAATCAGTTATAAAAGCATCTCAACACGCACAAACTCTCACTCCGAAATGTCTTACCTGTAGCAAGGATGAGACCAGGTGCTGATTTTCGAGAGAAGATTGGCTGAAACCTTGTGTACGGATTATGGTATCCATATTCTTGGGAAAGGTGAAGTGAGCAGTTCCTCTAAAGGACAGATGGGCGGCAAAATCGTAAAAGATTAAGCCTAGATCCTGGTTAGGGCGTAGGGGATGATATGAAGGTTGTAACCCTTACTGAGATACACCTGTTAGCTATAGTTGCTATAGTTGCTATAGAGCCAAATTCGGAAGCTACGCTTCAAAACATACTAGACCAAGCCCTATCCCTACAACTCTGGGCATGTAAATTTTGTTTAAATTTTGACCACGAATAAAACAGGTTGACATATTCTAGTCTGCCCCTTTCAAAAGTACGTCTTTAAAGCGTACCTGGGAATCGCCTAAAAAGCTTAAACCAACTGGGACACAATGTATTTCCTTGCCTCGCACATGATCAGCACAAAGCTGTCATTTTCACATAGTCTACTGGGATGTATTTTGAAGAGGCTGTTGCCAGCGCCGGATCAATGACTTACCATCTATCCAACTGCTCTTTGCTGTATTTAGGCTTTTGTCTCGTTAGTTAAATATGCAACAACTCATTAAATAAGGTCATTATGGTTAATTATCTATATCACCCTCACAGTTTTCTAAGCACTCATCCCAGCATGGCATAAACAATTGCCTTTCCGACCCGTTTAATTGAGGTAATACGCAATCGACAAACTACCACCTTCGCATAGTCTAGGAGATAATTTTTCGACCTATTTATGATCGCCTGGCGCTGGAAATATATATCCGCTGTGTATCATATGAAAAGTAAAAATTAACAAAAAATGCATGTACTAACTCATAATATGCAATGATCCTTACATACAAGCAAATCACGCCAGATAATGATCCATCTGACAAGAAGTAATACTTTAACACATAACATCGCCTTAACTGTTTAAAAATTGGCCCGAATACAATAAAAAAAAGACTTCAGGTAACAAAACAAGGAAGCATTAGCACCAATCCGTTTCCAAAACTTCAAACCATGCAGAGCTCAGCTTGTCAAATATCTCAAATCTCTATTTTGGTTATTAATCCTGAACGTTTATGCTTTCGCATTGTCACTGTATCAACCCTTTTAGCATGGTTTCCATCATCTTTGAATAAAGATGTTATCCATTGAATAACAATGATCTGAGGGGGTGCGTAATTGACAAGATTATAATGCTTTACACAGGGGGTGGGGGGTGCCACTGATAATGCAAATACCAGTAGTTTGGATGAGAAGTGTTGCTGTTGTGGCTTTGAAAGTGATGATAAATAGCATGACAGACCTCATTCAGGGGCGGCGCCATAAAGTCAAAAGTGGCACTGGGATATAACGAAAGGTTTTGGGTTTTTATTCCAATCAAAAATAAGAGAAGATTTTGCATCTCCTGACATGGTTTGACAAACGAATCTCCTTTCCTCTTTTCGTATCTTATCTTAGTGTTTTCTTAGTTCTCTTTGCAAGAGAAAGTAACTACTTGGTAACTAAGTGGAGGGGTTCAATACAAAGACCCTAACATTGGTGCCGCCGCTGACCTGAATCCTATTAAAATGCGAAGGGCTACTTCAACGTTTTCATAATCGATATAGTTAGTCTCCTTGGAAAGAGCAATACACGACAATCACAAAATTGATCTTACCGTTACACGGCAGTTTGTCCGTTTCCCGTATTTGTCAAAGATTGGAGCTTTGATTACATCCCATTCGCCTCCTTTATCGAAGGATATCATTGTTCGTGACCTACTTCTTCCTCTTGAACGTATCAGTTGATTTGCAATATATATTCCATAAATACTTTGTACTCGGTAAAGGTCAACAAAGGAATGGTTGACATATGCCCTGAAACACGAAAACAGAAAATGAAATACAGAATAACTCTGGTATAGAGATAATTAGTTACGATTCCATAAACGGAGAGAACCTCATGGTACTTGCCTTCGATAAATCACTGAATAAAAACTAAATCGGTAATATAAATACAGATGCAGTCAAGAAAATGAGTAACATAATACTAGAGAAAGTATACTGATCAGCGTTGCCAACTACTTCTTTCTCTAGAGAGTGCCTGTCTCTTTACATGGTTTTCTGTGTACCTTCGTTGCATAATAAATTAGAAAGGTCTAGAAAGTAGTAATGGGAAAGTATTTAACAAGGACAGTAACGGCCAAGTCGGTGCAATATAATATGCAATATATTTCAGACTGTCTACAATGGACCACAGATTGACGAACTGGTGTGATCAACCATTCCATTTTCAGCACATGCGAGGATTGGGGTTCCCTAAAAACTGCTCATCTTTTAGAGTTTGATTAAAAAATCTGTTACACTCCGACACCGTGTCTGCTTCAATGCGCATACTGTGGCACACGGGTGTATGGATGTACAAAGTAATATCAACTGGCTATATACACAAGATGTACTTGGAACCTGTACGATTCCCCTGCAGCATGGGTGTCCGATTGCAACCGTAGGGTTTGACTGCACAAACAGTGATACATATAGCTAATCAACCCCCTCTGAAATACCTTACAGGTCTATGAGCAGAGTCAAGTGAGGCTGTAAGTACAGAGCAGGATCACATCCGTTTGCGAGACAAAGAAGGAGAGCCAAATTATCATTCTGACAGGAACATCAGGTAATCATCATTTATGTATAACTGCAGACAATGGCGATCAATCACAATCAATGACGATGATTCACAACTCTGAATGCGTGCTAAGTCTTATTGGCACTAAACATGTTGACACACATGAAACATTCGCAGAACAATTAGAAACAGTGGGAGTATAGCAAGCAGCTGCCAAAGATACAGTACAGCTGGTTCATTGAGAGTCGCAATTGGCTTCTTGCCCACCAGTTAATCATAAACTACTTGAAGGCCCTAAAACGCTACGCTGGCTTACCTTAAATCGGATTGTTCTTCCTTATGGTAATAAACTATGTTGGGTAGCGACAAACTAAAACTCTTTCCCGTGGCATCCGAAATGTACAGATTAGCGGTATTATTACCGTGGTTCACAGCGACAAAAACTTGATCTTCACTTGCATCTGCGATGATGAAACTCTGCGAGAACAATCCGAAACAAACCAGTCAAAGTCTCATGATTATTAAAGACCATAAAAGAAATGTTACAACAAAATGAAACAAAAATGAGAGCACACTGAAGTCATACATTGCACTCTCCGTTACAAATGAGCATCCGAATCGATTTTCAAGTATTCTTTGGGCTCGAACTGGATTGCCGACAAAATTTTGGATGGCGCTTGGGTTCAGATTGGATTCATTGACGTAGTCTAATCTTAATAATGCTGAAAACTGCAATGTCTACTCAAAGGAAAAAGTAAATATCTTCCCAGTAAATTTTCCATTTGGCACTGTAATTAAACTGGCTGTCACCGTGCAAAATGACAAATTAAAGGCTAATATGCACTTCATGTGACCACGGCGAAGGAGGTGCTCTAATTTCGCAATCTTCCAGTAATCATTTCACACCTGACATAATATCTAAGCGCTTGTGTGTAATGACAGAAATTGATTAGATGGTTACGCGATTGACTGGTTAGCTGTTAGGCCATGTCTTTTTCGACACTGTTTTGCGATTTTTCTACTACACAGCTAAAATATCCGTAAACTTTTCACTTTTATGTAACTGCACTGTGTAACAACAGAGAATGTGCGAAGATCGCCCTAAATGGTTCTTTACCGCACACGCAAGAAACGCAGGTCCTTGGGACCCCTATTTGCTTCTAAAACCTACATTGAACATGGACGTTGTTCCATACAGGGAACAACTCAAGACGCTGTATATTCAGTACCTTTGATATCCATGACAGAGTTACAGCTTCGGGGATTCGTTCCCAAAAAGTCAACAGACGTATGGTACCAATTCCCGTTAAAACGGTTGGCCCTGTACATTCCTACTACCCCCTATTCTCCTAGCTGCTGGAACTGTCAATAACATGCAGTCGTTGTTGCACCCCGATTCCACTCCCATTCAATATATATGAAATACACTGAAAACATGTAACCATACATAACGTTCTCACAAATAGAGAATTTGGATCTCGTATGGGCTCAAAGACAGACAGCTAAAAGAGGGCAATCGGACAATTGGACAAGAGGCTGCCAAACGTATCATTAAACAACCTACGTTATTTGGTTTCGTTGATATACAAGTTTATGACTTTATCCACTTAAGACGTAACACGGGGGAAGGGGGTACGGGGGAGGGGCGAAAATGAATAAATGTGACAAAAAAAATCAGAAAGGGAGAGTTAATAAGCTTCTTGATCGTAACGTTGGCCATTTCGTCGATAACATTTTTACATTTACTCCATCTGATTTTTAGTCCTTGTCATCAATCTGTCTTATATCGCTTACCAATACAAATATCAATTTATCGATACTAATAGAGTCATATATTCCCTCGTGTAATTTCCACAGTGTTTTACTTATATTCTTAAGCTGGTTTGAAATACGAATAACAGCAGCACTTACAGTTGTGAACATGGCGACATGTTTTCGAGACGAAGCAAATATACATATAACGTTCAACCCGGCAGTCGCTCCACGTGTTGGACCAAATAAAAATGTTGCAAGGTAACAATATCAATGCACATATACGTAACGTACTTTAAAAGTGACAGGAATGAGAAGGGTGTCTTTGTCCCTCGGAAGGGTTGTAGTGATAGGGAACTGTCCAATTTCCGGTTTCTTGCATGATGCATAAATGGTAACGTCAACTCTATTTCGGCCATCAAACTGAGCAAAAGTGCGTCGATTTTCGGATTGCGCAGTAGGTTTGGTAATCTCTCAGTGCAGCCCCCTGATAAGTAGTGGGGTCAGCATCGGATTTGACTCAAGAAATTCGAAAGAGTTTAAAACTGATTGGATTCCTATACACAATTAGCATTTGGATTCTGATTTCATAATTCGGGTAACTTTCGCGGCACATGTCGGATCCGACCGGCGGCACTAGTAACATGCAAACACAAAATACACCGATTTTCTTTTGCTTCTTTTCAGATTTTAGCAAAAAATTAGATACTCAAGCGAAATGGGGGTACTCAAGATTATTTTTGTCTTAACACATCTTGTGTAATAAAGTGTAAAAGACGGAGTTTTATACACGTTAAATAAACAATAAATCTCTTTCAGCAACACTTGTTTACCATTTGCTTTTTACTGACCAATTGTGGTGAGGGGATAGTGGGTGTTCGTCAGAGCCCATACATCATCATACTATAATGATAAAGCAGAGTGCGAAAATGAAGGTTAACACGATTATCACGTACCTGTTTTACCAATTTTAAAGGAAACCTGGCCGTTTGAAAGCTCCTCCTATGAGTTGACACCAACAGGTCGAGGTCTTTTGATCGGGAAGACTGACAAGAGAACAATTCGTGAAATCTATGAACGCACTCTTTACTGATACCAGTAGCATTATGTTAGCAAAAATTCAAGCTTCACCGCTTGAGCAACAGGCAAATGTTCTAAAGAATATATTGGACATAGTAGGTGCAAAGGCATTTGATATCAAATGTCTTTCGTGGAACACAAATCAAGTCCAGCAAGTAAAAACTTTTTCATCGGCTAACATTCGGCATTGTGCCGTGGGAATATCTGATTCTTGTGACGTAAGGCTGCGCTCAGGCATATCACACTTTAATTAACAATATGAAGTCAAAAGAGGCACTTTCCATCATCTTGTAACTGTAAAAAGGCGCTAGGAGCATAAGTGTGCTATGATAAATTATAGAATGGGCTACATACAAGAGGAAACAATATCAAGACTACCTGTACTTCTTTAAGTAGGAAAACAACACTAAATTTCCACAGCGTAAGCTGTCTATCAGTGACCGAATCTGTTCATTCATTAGAGTTTTTATTGATTTTGATTTTAGATGACATGATTTTGATGTGAGATCATCTTTCTTTCATAGTTACTTTCCTCCACAGTTACTTTATTCCTTTATGACACAGAAGGAGAAGTTTATGTTTTAATACGAAAAAAGTAGCCTCAGACCCTGCATATGTTATCACTTACAAAAAGATAAGGACTGCTTCATGCAGTTTTCTCCTTGGATGGACCATAAAATGTATGAAGATATAACAGAAAGTTAATATCCAAGAGTACATTAGTGAAAACATCCTTCTCGGCAATGTTAGTTTGGGGAATATGGTTGTATGGTTTGTTTGGAGACTTCTTTTGTTTCTGTCAATTCTTTCTCATTGCATTCAAATCATCTTTTACAATATGAACATATTTTTCTGTTCATTGCATAAAAGTATGTTAATCCATAAATATGTTTATCTATAAACACATTTCTACTTAAGCCATAAGGACACCAAAATATTATTTTATGCTTTCTTTTACAACAGGCATAAAGTACAAACATTACCAGGCAATTAACATAAACATCCCACAGCTCATGGGATTAACAACACAAGCGACACTTACATTCATCACTGAAGCAAACATGTACTGGTCAACCAGTTTAAACTCCTGGAAACCAGTTAACAAGGTTCTTCTGTACCACCACCAGCTGTACGTTTTCAGTAGATCTGAACTATTTCTTCCTGATAAACGGATTGACAACTCATTTAATTCTGTGCTCAATAATTGTATGATATAAATAAAGTTTAAAGTTAAATAAATTTAATTGTATGAATGAAAAGGAAGCAACAAATGTAAATACTGTATATTGTTGTACCAGATGCTTCTTCACACTTTCATAAAATAGCAAATAAAATGAATGATATATTGTATACTGGACACAATAACAACTAAATAATATATGTTAGAGACGGAAGTAATAATTCCACTTTCTAATGACAACCAAACTCTACTGGATTTCAACATAACACGTGTTTCATAAAAAGTTACACATCTGGTAGAAAGTCCTGATCAAAGTAGTCATAACTCCACTACAGTAACAATACTACTTTACTATAAAAATTATACAGCACAGCAAAGATAACTAACGTAGCATTTTATTATCAGTTCATCACTTCAAGATGTGGCATATACTTGTGACCAGTCTGATAATTTGTTATGTACCTGCTATGACAATGAGCATATATATGAATGAAAAGGTTAACAAAACTGACAATGCCTGGTGCCTGTATACAGCAAATCCACTTCCATCACACACCTATAATTGTACGTTCACTTTAAAGAATACTTTACTTGAGGGAGTGGTGGGAGTGGTGGTCTCGGGGGTCTAGGGGGTCTTTGGATGAAAATGGTCCCCTTAGAACTTGCATTGCCCTGTTACCCTACAGAGATGGTTACAATGTAATTTTAAAATGATTGTGGACACAATTGTAACGGCTCATTGCAGAATAAATACTTCAATCCTCCTTTGCTTGGCACAACTACATTGTAGTAAAATACAGAAAAATGTTGTTTACCATAACTTTAAAGCAATAAATTTCTACAAAAATGAAGTCCAATCAACTATGGTGTACAGCGAAATAAAATAGGCCACTAATATACTGCTTTTGGTAATTCCATAAATCTAACAAGAAAGTGGAATAATTATAGCCACTTCTGGCATGAGTTTAATGAAAGTATGTATAATCCTTTTAAGAGAAAATTCACTTTTGGCACAATATAATACCTATTGCACAATGTCTGTTAAGCAGCTTCTGGAACAAGTCTATGCATGCTCAATAAAAAGCTTTTCTTGTGCTCACCTTATGATTGGTGTATACAAATACAAGCAGCCTTTTTCTAATACTGCAACAACTCTTGGTTTGTACTAGATTGTCATTCAGAAAAATATGTAAAGGAACTTGGCCAGAGTTCATTTTGTGTATATCTCATCTAATCACCCATCCAGTACACAATTCCTGTCCTGTCAAAAAACTCAGACATCACTGTATCCCATTCCTCTCCCTATATGAGACCTAAGATCTTAACTGATTGTTCTTAAAAGGTGGAAGCGCCTTTCTGGTTTTATACCACACATAGTTGTCTCATAAGACATTATAACTTCGAAATTACTCACTACTAGCTACCCACTACTAATAGAATCAAACTTGTTTCAGGTTTCATTAACCCTGTTGAGCCCTAACATAAATATATACATGGTAGTTAGCCAGTTTTTGGTAACTTTTATTATTTATCTTTTGAAAACATATTGGCAAAATTTGGGTGTCACTCTTGCCCCAGACCTCCAGATAACCACTTTCTCAAATTTACTACACTAAGATTTTAAAATTTTTCTCAGAACCATTCTTACTAACATACTCAGATTTTGCCAGACTTAACTAATACAAAACAATGGCAATATAAAAGCTAGCATTAGCCAAAATGAATAGTTTTATAGCTTTATATTGCTCCTCTTATAATCATTTTCAAGCAATTTCTTTACTCCAACTGTATAAATAAGTAGCCAAAAGGGCTCTATACTATATTAATTAAATGTTTATCACTTCACAAAAATTTAAATAATTTTCCAGCTTTTGTTACTTTCTTAATCAATCTAGGTCCATACTACAAAGCACAACCATCTAAATGTTGCATAAAATGAACAAACATCTATTTTTGACTTCAATATCCTTGATTAAGTAAAAATACCTACCCCTTAATTTTTGATTAGAAACATTGGCATCTGTGAAAAAATTCAACTTTTTACATATTTTTGCAGAAAAAAGGACTGATGTCATCAGAATTTTCAATTTTTGAACTTTTTGTCTTGTTTTGAAACTTCAGATGATATTCTTCGAGTCAAATTCAGGTCTCTTGCTACTCTCATGTAAATTATAGACACGGGAGTAGTTTTTGCCCCCTTTCATCATTGAACACCCATAAAAAGCCTTATTATACTGAATAAGGTTAAGTACATCAAACATTCAGCTACACATGTATTCTAAAATTCTGCAATTTCATTGATTCTTTCTAAGCATTATTAATTGAAGACGAGTAAATGAAGAATTACACAGACCTGGTAATCTCCTTTCAATATACATTGTTGAACCATAATCATATGGTCTTTGCCCCCTAAAACATGTCCAAAAAAATTATTAGCTTTGAATTATGTACTTACAAATAATTAACAGTGAAGTCCAGTCTATCATTCCAAAGCAGGAGAGAAATCGACAATAAATTCAATCTCAAGAAGATGGACTGTTGCAAATTAAAACTTTTGAATGTATATATGTTTAGTGAAGTAAAAGGTATGAAGCATATGGATAAAGCCATGTGTGTGGGAAAATACTAAATTATATAAATATGTATGTAATAAAGGAGATGTCATACTGCACTGTACCAACTGAACACTGTAAAACAATAGAAAAGGCACTTCATAAATATAATACATGTCAACTTCTAAACAATTTCTGATTCAATTGCTATGAGCTGTTGTTGTACAGTTGCCACACAAAAGCAGAATGAAACATAATGAGAGATGTTCGAGTCAACAGGCTGCATCTAGCAGATTTCGTTACACCTTCTTCTTATGATTTCCTGTTAAACAGTTCTCTATGTTTCTAGCTAGAAATACAATTTTCACCATTATCGTGCAGCAAAAAAGAATGAAGTATATAACTCCAAACCTTCTTGTACATACCTTGTATCATACCAAAAACTGTATTTTAAACACAAAAATATCCAGGATGTTTAAGAGGCAGAGTTACTGAATATGGCACATATTTCTTTTCTTACCAATAAAAAGTCCTGACATATTCTGATTTCATGGTCCATCTAACCCCATAATTTGTTGTCACATACAGCTTCAAAAAAGAGAAATGTGTATCTGAGTTATGAAAACTTGGCAATAATGTGCATTCCTGAAAACACATACAAACATGATACTTAACACTTAACGCCAGTAACCTAGTATGTATATTTACTATTACTACTACTACTACTACTACTACTACTACTACTACTACTACTACTACTACTACTACTACTACT
>JAAAKM020000152.1:9579-31386 GCA_010016025.2 Alatinidae sp. Z8VKAUB7J3 | reverse complement strand
AAGATATTGCCAACTTCAAAAACAACATCAATACGTTGAGCTCTCTTGAGAACAAACAATTCTATTTACCGGTATTCCTAAAGCTTGTGGATCTACTGGCTGTCTGAAAGGGAAAGATTCTGGATCTTGGTTGAACATTTTCTCGTACACTGGTAATAAAGCTTCAGATAGTTCCTCTGCCGTAAATACTACAAAGAGAAATAACAGTATCAAGCGATAAAGCGATTTACACTAGTGAAAGGATGGTTTCAGAAAAATGGTAAGCCACTGTAGCACGCTTTTCTCTAACAACCCAAACATTCAAACTAGATACTTATGAGGTTCTACGTGTAAAGACCCTTTAAAAACAACGGCCGATTCACCTTAAATTGATATATGTGTAAAACATTATTACCCACTAACTGAAGTAGATAAGATATTTATGCCTACCTTTGGGAACAACTACTTCTCGACAATTTAGTCGAATCTAGTGCGCATGCAAAGTAAAATTTTAAACACCCCACGGAAGTTCTGTACGGGAGAAGAAGTATAAGGAAGTCCTTCTCAGCCAGTGACCATAACTCAGGCCTGTGATGATTCCAGACTGCCAGGGCTATCCCCTCTTACCAAATGTTCCATGACAAATGACTCCATATTCGCGTTCTTCGTGTCTCTAATCCGTTAGACCACGCATAGATAAAAACAACGAAACGGCTATTGCACGACTCTAAAAAATTGCCGTCTAGGCATAGCAAGGAGAGTTTAAAAAAAATTGTAGTACCCGCTAGTTTGGGTTGGAAACATTGACCTATGTTAAAAAGAACCCATCGTGATCAGATAAATTGCTCTCGTAAATACGTAAGGCGTCGAAGATTCTGTTATATAACGAAAGGATATTTCCTTGCCTTTACCGAAACCATTTTACATGTAGAAAGTATCGCTATTTACAAAGTGCTAGTAGAAAAGGCAACTTGTTACGATTCTCTTACCTTTCCTAAACTGATACTTTTTAATAGGTGCTACAACAGCAGGAGTAGAACTGGCAGACTGCTCAGCGCCGCCTTCCGACTTCACTTCCATTTTGATCTCAGATTTTACTTCTGTTTTTACAGGCGGTGTTTTGCTCTTTTCGGTTTTCATATTTATGTGGTCTTTCGATAGTGGCGTACCTGAAGCTGACGATGGTCTCATTGATGACGGAGAAGGTGATGAAGACTGCTTGATTTGACTTTGTGAGAACGGTACCGGGCTCTTAGCAGCGTGAGGATGTGACTGCGCAAGCGACCGCGGCGGAGTTTGACTTCGTGAGCGTGGTGGTCGCTGTTTGCCATCGTTATGGTGTTGTTGCTGTGGGGTAGAGGACCTCGGTGAAGCCGGCTAGAGGAAATAATTGCAACGGAAAATTAATAACAGCACAGTGCTTGGAAAAAGGCAATAAAATCTAAAAAAAAGACGCATGATGAAGTACGAAAAACACATTGCTGTCAATGGGCTCGAATGAAACGAATGAGTTCACAAGTTCACAGAACCAACTTTTATGACACCAAGCGACTTCGAAGCCACCTTATTGCTTCACTTTCATTTCTTATTCCTAATCTTAATAAATGCCCAGAATGCTGACCAATGGCAGATTACAGCAGCATTTTCCAGGACCTAATATAGTAGTGATTGATCTAAACCGCATGCAATTACGGAGGAGCCTATTACGAGCCAAACAGGTTGTTCCAATGCACATAAGAAAGCATTTATGCATTTGCGATACATTTCATATTTCAAATGTTTAGAGAATATCAACTGAACATTGACAGGAGTTGAAAAATAAACACTTCCAGCATAACCAACAGAACCTCGCTACTCTAAATATCATGTATAAATGTATAAAAACATACCTCCATTTTGATATCCTCCACTTTGATTAATTGCGAAGGTAAAGGTTTTTGTGGTTGCTGTTGCTGAGAAGCAGTATGCTGTTTAGGAGATGGGGTAGTTCTCTTCTGGCCTTGTTGAAATTGCGTTGGTTGTTTGTCTTGCGCGTGGCTCGTCTGAGGAACTTGGTGCAGCGCAGGTTGTTGTTGCTGTGCTTGTTGTTGCACTTGCTGTTGCGCTTGCTGTGCTTGTTGTTGCACTTGCTGTTGCGCTTGCTGTTGTTGTTGCTGCTGTTGCTGCTGCTGTACTTGCTGTTGTTGTTGTTGCAACTGATGGACTTGGCTCTGCTGTTGTGGTTGTTGTTGTTGTTGCTTTGCTTGCTCTTGTCGCATCTGTGCAGCTTGAAATGCCTTCTGTAAGGCCAAATGCGCAGCGGCAGGATGCTGTTGACCCATTGGTAGCTGTTGGTTTGGTGCATGGGGAATTTGGAGTTTATTGGGTCCGACTGGAGCTCTTTGGTTTGTCGCCTGGGCGCCGTATGGTGTATTTGCATTAGATGCACTCAGCGAATTCATCGCTGCATTGCCATGTGAAGCATTGAGCGAGGCACTGACTACGGACAAGCTATCCTGCATTGGATCTACCTTCACATTTAAATTAGCTTGCGGCATTCCCGATGGTTGCACCATGGGATTCTGCTGCGAGAGAGCTTGTTGCTGTAGGGTCTGTCCCGGGCTTTGGCGTTGTTGCAGTTGAGCTTGCTGGGCCTGCAACGTCGGAGTGTGAGAGGTCGCGGAATTCAGAGCCTTTGGCAGCTGCGACATCTGTGGAAGCTGCTGCTGTCGATTTAAATTTGGGACCGATTGTGCTGCGATTGATACATTTGGTACAGGGGAAAACTTGGGATCACCGTTTATTTGCACATCTAGGAGACGGAATATTGACGAGAAAATTAGGATTAGAAAGTTAAGGGGAGTAAGAAACCTTTCCTATGCGGCATTTGTAACACACGTGTTGTTTTGGGGCGCATGCGAACAAAGTTAAATGCTGGATCAATTTGAAAAACTTGGGGGAGAAGATAACCTTCCACAGCATAAGGCTTTTTCACCTCACCACTATCAATCAAAGTCACCTTCCCAATTAAGTATTAAGCCAGCATTACATGTAATCAAGTCGTCAATTGCTTATTGTTGATGATTTTTTTGCATTCTGTACACAAAAATGTGAAAATGGCGTAAAAATAAACGAACATTTAACTTACTAGGCACTTGCGACATTCCAATGCCCTGGTTTCCACCCTGTTGATTGCCCATTGGATGAGAATTTGCCATCTGCTGCTGGGCTGCATTTAATAACGGTTGTGCGTTTCCACCAGTGGGTTGATTACCCCCTCTCATATCCTGGGTCTTTTGTTGTTGCTGCAACCGTTGTTGTCGTTTTTCTTCTAGTTCTTTCTGGATCTTGTAGATCTTCTCCGCCAGTAAATGATAGTACTCCTCCTATTAATAATAAGCAAATACGCAAATTGTCAAGGGAATCTATACATTTTCTGGTGCAAGTTAAAACACGTTGTTCACTAATATATTGAGCAACAAGCCAAGCTGAAATCTTTGTTAAATACCCGAAAATCACCGTAACTAAATTTCTTGAGCGAACTCAAAAAAACACAACACAGCTACTGTAATGCGTCAATTTAACCCCATTGTTTCAAGTGTCCTCTCAAATAAACATCTCCCCTGTTTTGACCGAAAGCTAAATATCCCCCCTCCCTCGAATAAACTCCCCTATTAATAGTCAGCTTCTCCTCTGATATCGTGAGGGGTGCATCTTTTGATGAACTGGTATGAAATAAGCAGTTGAAATTTCAACTGAAGGAAATTTCAAGGGCGCTTTGTTTACAGAACCCCACTTGCGTCTTTGCAAGTGGGGTTCAGGGTACCAAGGAATGTTCCCTTGCCATAATTTACAACTCAAAATGCCCCAAATCGTGCTTTACACCAGTGCAGTACTATAAACAGGCATGTACTAGCCTTGCAAAACGGCAAATATAAAAAGCCACTAAAAGGATTCCGCGGTTGAGTTTTGAAGGTCTTCTACATATTCGACAACAGCTCATGTAAAATATGAGCTGCTTTAGTTGCATTTACAATACGTTTCAATACGAAGCACTAACTGATTGGAGGAAGACATTCTGCATAAGCAGACACAAGAGTGTACAGCGATGTTGCATAAATCGACGGAATAATGGGAAATTAAAGGCGCAGTTCTATGAAAATACATCTAAGAATAGTTTCTTTCAGTTTTTAATAGAAATTTAAGATCACCGACAAACTATGTTCATACCTTTGTGCTTGCAGTCCTGTACATTTCATCTTCCACTTGTCTCGCATAATTCACAAGACTTTCCATTCTTCTATCCTTCATGGCACTAGGGTCTTTGATTGGTTGTGGAAAAATTGCTTGAACCCTATAGACGAGAGGTCACATTTCTTAATAACTTGTGTGTATGATCCATGCAGTACACGACAAAAAGACGTTTGCAACAGGTTTCAAGTATTCTGCATACTATTCTTCATATTCAAACATAGTTGTTGTTACACACGAGTGGCAGTAAGAAACCTGAAACTCTTCTTATGAGAATGCTACACTGAATCAAAAAAAGGAAACTGCTCTATAGTAAAGACGTGGACTGTGGTAGTCCCGGCATGTCATTCACAAGTATAAGAGCCAGAGCAGTAGGCAACACATGGCACTGGGTTAGACAAAATTTTGGCATGCATTCTCTTTTGAACGGTGTGTGTGTTATAATACTAGAGCTAAAAGTAATGTTAATTAATGAGATTAATTCCTGCTTTTTGGTTCTTGCTGACGTGTTTTGCTGTTTTCTTCCTAACCGGACTAATGATGCTATCCCCTTTACGGCATTTTGGAACAGGGCCCGTTTCCTTTTCAAGGAAGCTATCTTTTACATGTGTCTATCCCACTAATTTCTTAACATTACTGCTTTGCAGTAAGGATTTTGGTATCATATATGTTTGTTCCCTTTTTCCAAACATTGATTTTAGTGCTTCAGTAGTCTTCCATCTCAGACAACTCCAGTTATGCTTTCTTTGACGGGTGTAGATAGTTGGGAGAAGCCAAGTAAACGTAGTCCCCTCACAATCAAGTCTCTTTATAAAGAAATTGGATGAATAACTAATTCTGTTTCGTTTCCACGCACTCTATTTAATTACTACTTCATTGCATACTTCTTTATACAATTCTTCTCATGGGAACCCAATGAAACTTCACCATTGTATGTCCCTGTGGGCCACGTTTTAGCATACTTACAGTACTACCATTAACTACTACGATGGTATGTTTGCTCTTACAGGAGTTGAAATAACGTCCAGACGTCGGATTTCTCCGATCATTTTCGACAATCGTACGGTCAAGACGACCTCATTATTTCCAAAAGCTTCCAATCAGAGATAAACAACGCAGAAAAATGTCCTACGAAAACCGCGTTACTTCGCGAACTTTGTTTTACTGTTGTCTTCTCTTCGCCACTGCATTTCAATTGTAACGGTGCCGCCATCAATCGCCCCGGCCCTGCTACCAAGTAAAAAGCTGTCTATACAAACGTCCGATCACTCAAATATTCCTTATTTCGACCTCTGTCTTAAATGCTACAGTTTTCTAAATAGGGGGCTTTCGTGCGTCAAGGTTATTGTATAATATTTTGATTAAGAAAATTATTCAGAAATTTCACAATTTCCCCAAATGAAACAATTTGTTAAAATAAGAATGTTAAAATTCAGATACTTATGTAATGTACCTAATAAACAAGGTTATTGTAGCGTTACTTAGATATATATCAGAAATGGGTAATTAGACTCTTGAAATAGATATTTAGGTTGCGTATTTACTTGCTTTTTCACAACACAACGATTGTCAAAGGCATATCTAAAGATGATCTGACGTCACTTCATAATAGAAATTGTCGACCATCTGGGAAGCAAAAAGTGGGACTGGGCTACAACCAGACAAACGATCTGACAACCTAGAAAAATGGCATGCTTTACCTACATACGTGAAAAGATACTTACAGTTTTAAACCAGCAAACTTGTACAAAAATTGTGTTAGTAAATGATAAACAACAGCTATGAACATCTTTACAAACCAGGGCATAGGGGGCATACTTTAAATAAGAAAGTTAAAATAAAGATATGAGTGATGAAAACAAAGATGATAAAACAACACTTACAATTTCTGCACTAGGTGTTCTCGCAAATCTTGTGTGATATTTTTATGCCAATTTTCTTTGGCATCATTCTGATCGTCCGATTTGACACTGTGATGAAAGGAATACTTCAATGACTAACTTGAAGAAAAGATCTGAACGAGTGCCGGGCTTTTAGGTGTACGATATGTGATAGGGTAGCTGATACAAAACTGACAGATGAGCAAAACTACTTACCTCCTACATAGTATGAAAATGCACTGACAAGCCCCCTCTCTTCTACTGATTGTAGGTTGTGATTGATTAGTAATGTGGGGTAATTGTGAATTGTTTTTGTTCCCAGGGGGAAGTAGTTTGGAGATGTACAGATATCTCTACGTTACAGTAGATTTGGGGGTAGAGAAAGTACTGTAAAGACAAGTGCGTTTCAAGCAAGCAATAATGAAAGAAGAAGCATGTGGTGATGATGGAACATCCTTAATTGTTTAATAACACCAGGTTTAAACTGCTGTCTACTTCCTTTCTACTGTCTTTCTACTGCTTCAGAAGCAAACCAAAAACTTCTGTTTGCTCCAGCAGAATTTTATGTTCATGAAAAAACTCACAGTCACTATACTTTCGTGTAAGCACTACATTAAAAGCTCCAAATTCTTCCGTTGCCTGATCTGAATTGGTTTTTTTCTGTTGTAAATAATAGAAGATAGTATTCCAGTACCAAAACGTACAAGGTAGGATGTATTACACAAGACAGTGCAAAGTATATACATGAGATGCCTGAATATCTTTGCTGTTAATTCCCTCACAATTATCTTAGTTGTTTGTTGTATAATAACAGTAAAAGCTGGAAAAAAATTAATAACAATTAACTTACCTAGTCGTGGCATTCTTATTTGCATCCGTAAAACCACCAGTGCCTACAAAAATATTAAACATAAATTACCATGCAATTATACAATACAGTACACGGCAGATACATCAAGGTGATATTTTTAATAGTCAATGTGACCGAAGTTAAATCAATTGGATATAGCAAACAACACCTATGAAGGGTCCCTAAGATTGATATCTGGCTATAAGCTTCAGTAGCCTAAAGAGAAATCTGTAAACAACACCATTCATGTAGCACAAGTAATATGACATCATCTTTTAGTACTATTCATATACCAAACAAAACTAGAGTAGAAGACTTTTTCAAAGAAAAAATACCATGCTATTCCTAATGCAACTTTACGCTATGTCAAAATAATGATAAATGAAGAATTACATATCAAAAATATGAGAAAATAGGAACAACATCAAACTCCTCACACAAAGTCAGGAGTCTGCTACCATAAATCTGATGTCTAGAAATACTAGGTAGCCAATCTAGCTGTAGTCTTGCTGATAAACTGATAGACAATAATGTTCGAAATGTACTACTACTAACCTGATTGAGGAAATGGTATATCTAAAGCATCGTATGCATTTCTAATTCCTTCATTTGGTAAAAGTTGTCTTGGCCCTGTCACTTGATTCCTTCTGTCTGATGCTGAAGATGCAGACTTCAAAGGTAAGCATACTGGGCAATCTGACCTTGAACAATTCTTCCAATGTGAAATTATCTGCCTAGATGATGCACAGTGAGCAACTGCAAAAGAGTAGTAATAGAAAACTTTCATCAGCTTTGTATTAAAGACAAAGACCACTCACTTGGCTTACATGGCCTTTTATGAAACTTATAAAACTATTTTGACAGTTAATCAAAGCTACAGATTGCAGGTATTATCAGTATTGTTAATATCATCTTCATCATCATGACCTTGCAACTACAGTCGATATGTCTTTTACAACTCTTCACCAGTAGTCACGGTCCATCAAAGCCTTCTCAAGATCTCCCCTTTCTATACCAGTGTCCATTGCAATCACATCAGGAAACATAAGTTTTCTTTCTCGTTTTTCACTTTTTGGCTTCCACAGCGTCAGTGTAGACGCAATCTCAGACTTTGCCCGTATGCAATGTCCAACAAACAGTAAACGTCTTTCTCTTAAAGTGGTAGAAAGGGTGGAATGTTCTTGTAGATTTGTTTTAAGGTTGTGTGTTGTCCCCAGCTTATATTGTTAATATAGCACCAGAGACTACATCCTCAAACAGAGTGGACTTTCTTTGTTTGGCCACGTACAATGTACCAAGTCTTGGGCAAAGATGTCCCAGTCTCTTAAAGTGGAAAAGAGAGTAAACAGACCCAGACCCAGAAAGACAAACAATGACAACCTTTTGCATGCAACATCATTGATAATGTGGTAACAGCACAGACACATGACAAGAAACAAAATGGAACAGCAATATAAGAGACCAATGACAATATATGATGAGGGTGGCAATGATAATAGTAATAATGATAATGGTGGTGGTGGTGATTACAATGATAATCATGATGATAGTATGAGGATGATGAAGATGATAATTTAAGAAGATGCTGCAGGCCTTCTTCCATCTAAAACTTTGCTTCATTAACCTTATTGTTGGAATTTCAAGCTGCATGCAAGGTTAAGACAGTACAACAACCAGCACATTTAAGAACTTGCAAAACAAACCAATAAATGCTATATACAATTAAAACTGTATATACTCCTCACCTTGACAATTTTTTCCAGCTTTACACATTGTCATATGACTTAACACATTTTTCATCGTTCGGCAATGAGGTAATGTACATTGTTTGTACTCTCCATTGGCAGCTTGCTGTTCCCTCCTCTGGCATCTGTGGGCATGTAGTAATAAAACTAACTGCTGTTGGATCAGTCTCTTCTTCTCAGGATCTGCTGCCGTTGTAGGTACATTTGGTCCATGATTCTGCTGCTATGTCAAGAAATAAAGCTTAAATTACACCATAATAAAATCAACATATCTACACAACATCTCAGAAGTTCTAAATGTTCTACTAAAAACTATATATGCTTCTCCTTACATTTAGAATATACTGAGTTAACTAACTAAAAGGACGAGTCACAACTGTGCACAAGCAGAAGATAGCAACTACTTTGGCCATGTGATAAGGGCCAAAAACCTCTACCATAATGTTGAAAGCAGAACTTAAGTTTAAAAGAACATATAGTAGATAATACTGTTGGTTCACATTCATTAGTAAATCATTTTGTAGCTGAACAAGGGCAAGCTTGGTGCTCTGTAGTTTGCAATATGCTCACCGGTTCCTGAAATAGAGATTGTTTACTGTGCAGTGTGTGTCAGCATGATTGCAGACTGCATTCTCTGTGAGTTTGGATATCAAAGTCAGATTACTTAAAGGGGGTAAGTTAAAGAATGCAGGATCAGTGCAATGCTTTGAAGACACAAGTGGGCATCTGCTAGTTGTGATGGTTTATGAACATATTCTTACTCTGTAATAAACCTTATCATCAAAACTCTCCCATCAACCAAACACAAACATACTTATGTAAATAGAAAGGTAAAGATACCTTGGTGAGTTATTCACTTCAACAACACTATGGTGGACATAGTGCTCTAAATACTTGTGACATCAATCACATCCACCAAATTGAGGGTAGTTTTAAAATAGTGTCTCCCAACTTCATCCCCTATGTTATTTAATAAATGTTGTACACAACAAACAAGATTGTGCCACATGCAGTAGCAGAGGACATCCAATTTAACAGCACATGCTATCAATTGAAATCAACCTAAAATGCTTACCCCAGGTAAACCAACTTCTGGTAAATTATTCCCAACCAAACCAGGTCCTGCCATTGCTTGCCCTGGTGCTGCTTGGCTTCTTTGACCTTGCATTTGTACTGCATTAACCGGATTATTGGCCATATGTTGGGGAAACCCAATTGGTCCATTCATACTTGCATTCATGGATACTGATGGGTTCATGTTACCACCTTGAGGGTCAAAAGGCAGTTGCCTCCCACTTTTCATCTAAATAGGAAAAGACAGATATCATTTCATGCATCTTGCATTCATTGAAACAGTTATGGACAAATTATTAACTTTTACTGATCAAAATGCATGACTTTCTGTGGTACTTAATGGTAAGTTAACTGAAAACAAAATTCCTTAGCAGACAATAAAAGATCATACACAATCACTACAGATTATTGCAGTAGAATCTGTTGTTTAGTTAAAAAAGCTGAATTTAATTACAACATAAGAATTCTATATTTAAGTCTATCTGATAGTCCTGATAAGCAGCTGGCTCAACATTAAATCTACACCAAGTAAGTGATAAATTCACCTAGCTGGCTAACTAATAGATCAGGAGTACTTGGGGCATCCAAGGCAGAGTAAAATACATGAGCTAGGCTGAACTGCCCAGCAAGATCACTTCTTGTGGATCATGGGGGAGAATCTGCACTCAATGAGGACACTACATCCTATCCTTGCGATAGGGCTGAGAAGTCAAACTAGCACCAGTCTTTGCTATCTGTATCCACTAAGTTCATGGTACGAAAATCGGTTCCAACTGCACGAAAACTACCTCTAAGACCCAATCAGGTAATAAATTGTTTTATTTGACATACCATGCTCCCAGAAGAGTTATTAAGTACTAAAGTGATTAATAGGTTTCAAATTAGGCCTCTACATTTTGAAAGACTCATTCCCTAGCATCAGTGGCATATTTTACATCTCCATGTTCATTCTTAAGTATAGATTTGTGTGCCATCATTTTCCTCATGGCAAGGCTTGCAAATGATGTTCTGCTTAACCATAAAAGAACATCATGGTTTCTGCATTCCTAATTCACAATCAATAGCCCTAATGCAACACTGTATTCAATCAAAATTTTTGCTAAAAAAATCAAACCATAATATAATGTAAAAACCATTCCATCCATCAATATCCTAGTTTAATGTTGCTGCTTTACGCATGAGGAGTAGGGTGAGTTTTTAAAACACACAGTCTTTCCCCAATGCATGAAAAACAATTTCATTTTTAAGAAGACATTATTCAAATACATTTCATTCACAGTGGTTTAGAGTTTTGAACTATCCTTGAATCACCACCTTTTAAAATGGCATTGGTTTTTACTCAACTTATTTTTGCTTCTCATATATACAAATATATGCATTGGAATTGCAAGAAATATTTTCTTAAAAGTTAACATATTATGCAAAAGCTGAATAGTTTGAATTATCAAAGTTTTATCAATTAACTTCTTCTAACCTAAGTCAATTTTGGAAACTTTTGTAAGTTTTCAGGTCTGTATGGTGAATGCTAAATCTACCCCATTACTAATGGCTTTTGAGGGCACTGTAAGAGTATAGTAACCATGCAATTCGAGTCAAATTCACATACACAACTAGTTTCACAACATAAAATGCAAATTTAAAACAACTATTTTAACACATAATAGAAAGAGCATATATAAGCAAATATCAAGGTTTAAAATTGTATAAAGGTCATTAACTATATTGTGCTGCCATTGACTTCCTTTCGGAAATACAAGGGTCCTTTCTTTAATAACATTTTTTGAGACAATAAAGATATCTTCTGACATAACAATAGCAACAATGTGTCTTATATTATATACTTGCAATAAGGTTCTATAAATTAGTTGCTACATTCTCTTCTGAGCAATGAGTCCCAACCTAGAGGTGTTTATCTCTTTCTGAAGTTTTTGTATGAATTGTTTTAGTTCTTAATGTAAATTGTCTGTAAGGTTGTCAACTGCATCAAAGTCAGTGAAACTATTTCACATCTGCTAAACTGTTTTCATAGGGTCACAGACTTGCTTGTGAACTTCTTGTTAATGTATTTACTACAGAAATGATTTGGTCTGTACATTACACAGCCTGTACAAGTGCACTTGAGATTAACATAATTGATTTTGTCTTCCATATCATGGTGCAATGAGTAGACAAGAAGGTCATGGCAATGGTAAACTAGCTTTGGAAGGTTTAGCTGTTCCTCACTTACCAAAACATATATTTTACAATGAGCCTCAACAAAATTTGCAATATTAACACAATCTAAAGATAATTTATTCCCCAAATTTATCCTACTAAGCTTATTTATTCTCCACATTTATCTCGGGAACTAATGTATGACAATACATGTACGTGCTACCATTGCCATGTCACTTTGTTTTAACCCAATCAACCCCCTCATATGTATGTTTACTGAGGATAGACAGAAATACTGTACTGTACAATCCTTCCTTGAGGTATGTGAGAATACCCTAATGGTTACTTTAGACCAGAGTTCCTCCCATCTCTTCTAACTCTTATCTAAATCTGACTGCAAACGTTGCATCAGTTCATCATCTGCAATTATCATATATATATATATAGGTTATATATATTTAGGTTGGTTTAGTAATCATGAGGACGTGGTTCGAATCCGGTCAGCGCCGTTTAATTGCAAGCTATTGTGGTAATGCTCCACTCTTTGAGGCACACTCATTTAAACATTTCCCAGAAACAGTATTATCAAACTCCATCCACAATTCTCCAATTTTGTCACATGATACAATACAATGTGTGAGATTTTTCACATAATCAATATATATATTCATAGTGTTGGCAAATTTGGCTTAAACCTTAGTGTTCAACTTTCTGCGTAAATGCATTAATTCTCATCACAATAATACTAGAAACAGATGAAATATGTTTATAATATGAGCATAATATATCTGCATATGCTAATGAAAACAAACTGACACCAAATTAAGAGTTCTGTCTTGATCAAGAAGCTACTTAAAATGGTAATGAAATTAAAATACAATCAAAAACGTCAATGTAAAATTTAACAATACTAATTTGATGAACTTTGATTTGCAACAGTTTGTAATTACGCCATTATTGAGTTTTCTAACTCTTCTCTTTCTTGACAATTCTCTTATATATATTGCAAGAAATTCCAAAGTAGCAATTTTTACTCAGCCACACTGGGATCTTATTGAACACATAAAGCTATAACAAATTACCATAGTGTTTTGGTATACAACACTTACTCTCTAAATGCCAAATCTAAATTTTACAATTCTGTTCATACCTTGAAATTTACTTATCATAATTAACCAAAAATTTGGAATCATATAAACCTAACAAAACTGGTACCCTAAATATTAATAATTTCATCTACTGTGAAGCTTTATTTGAATGCTGTTATGATGTATTTTTTACAATCAGAGGCTCCTGTTCACTGGCAGTGTTTTCACGGTAAAAGATTTTGTCGATCTTACACTCTTCCTTCAATTTCCCCACACACTATTATTTGATTTTTAACAAACAAGAGTCACAGACCACTCTCATAAAGCGATTAGGCCTGAATGATTATGGTGTTTTACTTGGCATCAATTGGACATGTCTCCCTCTCTTTATATTGTACTCTTCAGTTAGTAACAATAATTTTGTCCTATTGCCTTGTGTACAAACTTGTGCAGTATACAGAATATTTGTTAGGTTTGTTATCTTGTTTTTGATAAATTGTATTGGCATTTTGAGGCTCCTAGGTTCCTGACCACATCCACACTTGCTAAGAATTGTCATATCTTGTTTGTTTCTCAGTTAATTCTCAAACTACATATCTACTAACCACTTGTTTAACAATCAATACACTGATCAATAACGTTGCAACGTTATGGTATATGAAAGAAAATTGCACTTTAAACAACAACCAACTAACTGCTTTGTATATTTCAGAGGGAAATGAATAACATAGTGCATGCCAGTCTGGACTTCAACAATGTCATAAGCAGTCAGGTTTGATTTACATATATTCTGTCAGCTTGAGGCTAGTTTTGAGCTCCCTCTTTCATAGTATCATACATATCCCTATAGCTTTCCCGTTTCCTTCTTTTTTATTCGATCTTCCCAGTGTTCTTATTCAATTCTCAACATCAACGTACCACTAACCACTGTCAAGAAGCGATCAGACATGAACGAATC
This sequence comes from Alatinidae sp. Z8VKAUB7J3, assembly GCA_010016025.2. Lineage (NCBI taxonomy): Eukaryota > Metazoa > Cnidaria > Cubozoa > Carybdeida > Alatinidae > Alatinidae sp. Z8VKAUB7J3. The sequence goes on along the minus strand of JAAAKM020000152.1, from coordinate 17,428 downwards.
ACGGCGCAGTGTTTTCGAGCATAACATCAACTGCGCATGCTCTACGCACAACAGCAATGGTGAAAATCAAGTTCAACGAAAACAAAATTTTAACCTTCGGCGGCTGGGGAGCCACGAAAACGTCTTTCCGCGAGCAAATTAACCAGACAACACTCCTCGAAATGATCTCATTAACACTAAAACAGCTTCTCCTAATCCTGACGGGTAAATTCATTTGTAAATAAACAGTATATAGTACAAAAATCAACGACTATCATGGCCTAACTTTGTCGTCGGAAATCAGTAGGAGGCTGACGAAGCTTATACTAAGCTATTCAACATGGCAGTCGAACTGCAAAACATTTGGCAACCGCCCCTAGTCCGATCGCAATTCATTCATACAAGCTACATTACAGCTATGCTTAACCAATGTTGTTTTCGACAAAATTGCGTGTAAAGAAACCCCTTCTCGTTTATAAATGAACACCAAAACCAATGTCAAAATCTCGCTTCTCTGATAATAACTTCTCAAACTTGAAGAGCACACCATAGCTCAATTGACGATAGCTATTGTCGTTAGCTTAAAGACGGATCTAAATTTCACGAAGCAGAAATCTCAAACCATGTTTTCATTTTCGGTAAGAATATTTCGTTCGAATTTGATAAAAGCCAACGTAAAAATTAGTGAAATTGTCAATGAACTTAATGTGCGAAGAACAAAATGGCTTCTTTCAAGCCGATGTTACAGATTCCCTAGCTTAAGGCCACAAATAAAAGTACAACGATACCTGATGTGCCTTCTTTTCATTGCCGAATTATGATAAAAATGATACAAGAGTTCAAACTTACCCTATGTTGCATTGTCATTACATTTCCAACTCCCGTATAGTTCATCATTGAATTATGTTGTTCTTGTGGCTCCGCCATGTTCATTCCAGTGACAGGTCCCATAAAATTTGGATTCATTGGATTGTTAGGCATTCCCATAGGCATCGCAGACTGCTGCATACTCTGCTGCCTCTTTAATGCCATCATAGTCGGAAAGTTCTGAGCATTAATACCGGGAGGCAGTTGTCCTGCATTTGGCATCCGAGGTCCATTGGATACCAAAGGCATGTTGTTATTATTACCAAATTGAGGGTTCGAGTTGAACGCCTGAGATGCCATGCTCGGATTTGGCCCAGCTGCCGATATACTCATTGTATTCATAAAGTTGTTCATTCCTGAATTGTTCACATTCGGCATGGCCATGCCATTTTGTCCTGGCATACACTGAGCCGAATTTGGCATCGAATTTATAGTATTCATAACAGATGCAGGCAAGGACGACGAGAACACATTCCTGGAAGGAAGTGATGACACTGGCGAGACTGATTGTGGGCATCCTATACCCTTAGCATCCCCATTGCTGGGGTTCAACATGGGAGTTGCTGGGGTAGGGGTCCCTGATGTACTTATTGGCATATGTGTTGACAAGGGGCTATTGGCATACGAAGCAATGGGGGCATCTGATCCCCCTGTTGTTGCAGGAGATACAGAATTACTCAATCTTGCTTTCAAACTCGTGGCAACACTACTAACTGCAACTGAGCTAAGATTGACGTTCGGTGCTACCAGTGTGCCGGGGGCCCCTACAGGGTCCGAGGAACAATTTGCATTAATGTCATTACTTGTACTACTGTCCGTGACACTCTCTCCATTTGCATCGAAAAGATCTCCGTTCGTCAGTGGAGACGCTGAAGGTTCTATCAGGTCATCTGGTAACTCAGCAATGAGAGTATAATCCAACGGCTTGAACCCAAAATCTGAAATACGTAACAAAAACATTAAATGTCAAGAGGGATAAGATATATACAGACGCTCTATAAATTTTACACAGGTGGTCTTCCGATTAAGTACCGAAAATAAATTACTTAAAATTCCAGATTATGACAAGCATACTTCAATAATAGCAAAATAGACACAGTGCTTTATCTCATGTTAAGGTATCTACAGGCACAATAATTTAATTCATGGCTATGAAAGAATCCAATGTACAAGTAACATAACCATATTGGATTAAAATAAATCCAATCACGAAAATTGTCACACACTTGGTGCAGCTACGCACCATTCAGTGTCAGAATATATTGCAACTGCATGCCAAAAACATTTGTGGAACCCTGATGTCTTATGGAAAATATCGCAACATTCAAACTGTAGAAAATGCACTACAGATAAAACATAATTTAACTCCCAGTGAAATTGTCACAAAATCTGTCCTGTTAATTTCATTCTTAATTACGAGAGTATATTGCAACACTCTACTTCATAAGGTTAGGGAGCCATGATGTCTTGTGGTATGATATGGCACCATCCAGCGTGCCGCAAATGCCACCATCATGAAAATTAGCAGTACTACAACAAAAATGCAGCATAATTGACCATATACCCACTCCTAAAAGCACAGATATATTTTGACACTCTCCACTTCAAACATTTAGTGATGCCCTAACAATAGGAAAAGTCAGACACCATCTTGGATACTACAGTCATCAATTCAAGGAGTGCAGCCACATCATCTTCCGCTCATTTTCATACGCCATAAAATAAATCATAAAATACACCACTTCTTTGCTAGCCTTTCATGTAATGTAAGATATTATTTTTAGTAGCAAAGAATCCCTACTACAAGTAGGATTTATCTAAAATGATGGCAGAGGCAGTCTGCATCTCTCACCTTAAGTGATCGGATGTCAACACAAGAGCTTGAACAATGAAGGTCAGTTTAGACCCGCTACAATTTTTCGGGAATCCGAAATTATTTTGGATCTGTAAACTTACCTCCAGATTCTGACGTTGGAGTCTCTAGAGGAGACGACTCTATAGGCTTCCTCCGCTTAAACGGAGGCGCTGAGTCGTCAACCAAGTCCTGTTCAGCCATCATCGTTTGCAATGCAAACTCGAGTCAACTTCTAACATGCAGCTAGCTTTATCCAACATCAAGAGCATCAGTTCAAGCGAACCCTAGAATCAGGTGAAAATCAGGATTATTATACTATATTGCCAATAGAAGTCAAGCTTAACAACAGCCATTGCTTCTCCTGGGCACGTTACAACTCACTTTAATCAAGCTTCTGACACCGACATCCATCCGCTTCGAAAGATTTCCCAAACAACCAACGGCTGCCGCTTGGCCATTAAACAGTTCAGCTATTGGTAAGAATTAACTATTAATTCAATACGCAAGATGGTCAACGATAACTTCAGTTTCCATTTTAATATTCACTAGTGACTATTGTACAGCCTATTCGAAGAAATAGACGTTAAAGCCCAGTCATTGATTACAACTGCCCAGACTAAAATCTCCTACAAGTGTCAATACAAAAAAATCATGGCTGCCGCTTACCTTTCAACAGTGTCCAACCTGACTAGGCAACTAATTACTTGTCATCCAAATAAAAACAACGGCTGAAACTTAACCCAGTCCATTAAAAATGCCAAAGTAGTAACACCCGATAGTTCTGTTTCTTCCTGGTTAAATCATGTGCACTAAAACCGGTGTAAACAAGCCCAAAATAAAAATTTTCACCAACTTTTCTGAGAGTCCTCCATGAAACTATGAAACAAGCGAAACATAAGTTTCGCGGGGGGGCTTTTCTGAACCCGACATCTGCATAATCAGCATACTAATTATAAGGGCCGAGACCCCGTCACGCAACTGGAGTTTACACATCGTTGCGCAAGAGAGGAACTACGAGGTTAATGCAGACTATTTAGAACGTAGTTTTTTCGTATTTGACACAGAAAAACAACCAAATAATCTTTCATAATATGGAAATAGAAATAAGTAGTGTCATATCTACGCTTCTATAATAATTTTAGATATAATATAATTGGGATGACATTCAAATTCGAACACAATAACCCGGGCAGTATGTACTTTCCTAATCCAAACGCTGCAATGCGTTGAAAATCCTAAAACAGACACGAAATGGTAGTATTTTTAAAAAAATCCCATTGAATATGAATACTTATGAGTTATTCGTGTAATATTTACCCTATGAAAAGGAGCAGAGATAGTACATTGCACCAGAGTCTGGTAAATACACAAAGACTTAACTCCTTAATACAACAAGTACGAGATTTCAGTTAAAACGATATTTTTTCTCGTGGATTTTTGTCGAGAGAAAAAAAACCCACAAAGGTGTACGAGAGCTCTTGTGAATGGTTTAACTCGCGATAAAAATCGTCGGCTCTCTATCAGGGTGAAAAATAGGCCTACGAATTCCAGATTTTCCCCGGCTTAATTAGCGTCTATAAAGCGAACATACTCATAATCTCCAGTAAATAGCGTACTATATATAAACCATTTCTGTTAAATTGATTTATTTCATTTTTAGTAAATTTCTCTGGTTTCCTGAGGCTTCTACGTATTGCAGGACAGTGTGAAGTTGCCTTTGTACCACTTTTAGATTTTAATATGTATAAACCTTCGGGGCGTGTAAGTTATAAGAGGCTTTTTAGAAACTCATCTGTGTAAGCTAGTCTATCAAGTGAACGAGATTGATCAACAACCTTCAGGTGTATGAAGTATGGAAAGTACTTTAAGAGTCTTAAGGTATGAAAAGTGCGAATAATGCTACACTAACTAAAGGGCATGCGAGGTGATCCATTAACCTTCGGGTGCGCGAGGTAAGTGAAGAGATTCAATAAGCTCAATCTGTAGGACGTGTAAAAAATACTTCAACGCCCTTCATATATGCGAGATTTGCGAACTGTGCAAGGTACTTCAACAACCTCCTCCTCATCATTATCATTATCATCATCATTGTTATCATTCGGCTGTTAATTCGCAGACGACCAAGGTATATTCAGTACTTGAACAGCCTCAAGTGTGCGGAGGTGTTTTGTCACCCCTAAGATATATCAAGTTTTCGAGATGTTTCTACAACATGGGCGCACGGCCAAAGGAGCTGAGGGGGGCTGCAGCCCCCCAGTTTGTTAACATGTTATATTTTTTGGGAAAAAAAAGTTCGGGCCCTTTTATAATTCCTTAATAAGAAATAAGAATGAAATAATTTTAAGTCTTACCAGCCCTCTGAATTACCTACAGAATTGCTTGTTCATTTTCATGTCATTTACGAACCGAAATAAAAAATGGCTTGAATCCCACAAGAGACTATAAAAGGTCTCCATAATACAACTACAATCTGGCTGTTTTTAACATTTAACCTTAAAGAATTCTTACCCTGTTTAGGGAATTATCCATACAGACTTTTACGAATACTGTTAAACCAAGCAATAACTCATGCCATTCCAAGTAAAGTGCTTTCTCGATTATACGGTCAAGTTGTACGGGAAAATCGGGCCGGATAATAAAAATGTCCTGTATTTATCAAAATTCATTTAAAAAAAAGTTTAAAGTTTCTCAGCTATAAACTATATTACTGGGGCAGCAATATAAGGCAGGCAAACCACAAAAATTGCGGCCTATTTCAACTTCGTTCGTTCATGTTCCATAGCCAAGCGGTCGTAGGTGCACCCTGACTGGATATATCAGATTCTTCTATTTATGTCGGTCAGCAGCGTTTCTTGTAGCTTTTTTAACTGACATATTAGTCGATGTTTCAATATTTGATGGCCAATTTTTTGATATTACTTTTAGATATTTCAACTTATTTATGCGTAAAAGATACCTTGTTTGAGACGACTTCATCTAGAGCTTTCAAGGATTTTAACAAAATGGAAGCTATCATAGATTGTTTTCTCAAAGCTTCTCTTTTTTCTAATTCTTTCATTGTCAGACTGAAAATAAAAAAGTGATACCTGCTATTTTGGGCGAGACTGGATAATCGAGGACCTGATAATTGAGGACCGGATAATCGAGAAAGTACTGTAAGACACTTTCAATGCATTCTCACCAGTCAATAACTCTACCTAGTGAACAACATAGACTCAGGACGATGGGTGCAAATATGGGAAATATATTTCTACCTCCTGTGCAAACAAACATTTCCCAACAACCAATATCTTGTGCAACTGCCCAAAACTGCAGCAGATTATTTTAGGAACTTTTTGTGCCTTGCGAATATGCAAGAGATAAGGCCGAATGATTACTACTAGGCTACTTTACTTTGGTTATACTTCTTTACCTGATAACATCGCTCCCTATACTGACAATCATGTACCTACCTTATTAATTTACATTCAGAGTGATCATTTATGTAATTGTTAGTCATAATAATAACAGAGGGATTCCTCTGGTTGTTCATGACAACCTATAGGATAAGACAGAACTTCACTAGCATTCTTCTCTTTGTAAATCGGAATGCAGTAATTGGTTGAAGCTTATACCTAGTAAGTTTAAATATCTTACATATTTACATCTTAAAAACAAACCGCCTTTTTAATGCAGGAGTGCAAGCTATTAATCTTATCGAGCTCTTGAATTTCTACATCAAACCATATCAGAGAGCGATATATTGCACATTACAGTGTGGCACCATAATTCAGGTACCTATTGCTGAGACAACTACTAAGAAAACCTTTTGAATAGCATATACGCGACTAAACCGGAAACGCTCGTTAGGTCATCACGACCTTGGTTACGTGGTGGCAACGACAGGCTTAATATTGTGTTTTTTTGATGCCGCTGCAAAATCTCCATACTATTGGAAGTATCATGCATGCTTTATTGAAAGACTTTTGATAAATGAAATTAACTTACAGGTATAATTAGCAGAGGGAATCCTTTCTAGGTGATAACTCTGAGTCTGTAGAAATATTTTCAGCATCTTGTAGAAAATACTGTGCTGGACACCTCGTTGCCACCACGTAACTAAGGCCGTTCAAGCGTGTGGTTTAGTCGCGTATAGCCAGGAAGATGCTCTGCTACATTCTTCCGGTAATTTTAAACCCCTTATGTAACATTTAAGTACTCCATTTGTATAAGGACTGATTGGTGTTTAATAGAATGAAATTGAAAAAGTACAAACCAAATTTTTTTCTACTTTCTTTTGTAAGAAGTCGAAGGGAAAGGTTTTTTTAAATAGTCATAACTTTCGTATTCTACAGGTAAGCAAAAGAGACAGCATCACTCGTTAGTTAAGTAGTTGGACATAATACACGTGCATGACAGAATTGAGGCGCATAGGCTAGGGGGGCTTATCGCGGGGTGGGACCGACCCCGGTCCTTTCTTAGGCACCCTCTTGAAAAGTAGTAAGCATTTAGGGGTGGATAAATCCATTAACTGGCAAACGAATATTTAGAATGATGATCTAGCAAACATTAAGGACAACAAGGCAGACCATTTCAAAGGAAGACACAAGGTAGGTTGACTTGTATACTTTCACTTCAGAAGTGTCTTTTTCATTTCCGACCCTCCTTTGGATGATCTTCTCTACGCGCCAGAACCAACCGTAAACTTCCAAACAAATTTTAAATGCATTCTTTAGTAAATTGGTTGACATGCGTCTTCCTCTCGGATGATTAATTTTGAAGTCCACATTGCAGCTACCACTCTTCAAGGCTCTTCTCTTCAGATGTTGCGGAGACCTTCCTTTGCTGTGTTATCTAGTAGGTTACGTGTCTTACTTCTTCTTAGTCGTACCCATGGTATCTCCTACACCATCATTGCTCGGATTATCAAATCTATTCATTTTGCCTGGACTGTAGCTTAGGCCCTCCCGGATGATTTATTTGGTGCTCCACATTACAGCTACCACTCTCTAAGGGGTCTTCTCTTTGGATCTTGCAAGGAGCCGTCCTTTACCACCTTATCTAGAAAGGTACGTGTCTTACTTCTTCTTAGTTGTACTCCTGGCATCCTCCTCACTGTCATTTCTCGGATTATCTGTCCACATATCCTGGACCGTATCTAAAGCCTTC
>JAAAKM020000151.1:13143-24433 GCA_010016025.2 Alatinidae sp. Z8VKAUB7J3 | reverse complement strand
CAGGACCAAATTGCCTAGGTACAGACAAAATGACCTCCCGAGAGCATACCGTGTATCTATAACAGATTTTGGGTAACAGATTTTGCTCTATCATTGTCTCAAAATAACACACTTCTACTACCCAAGCAGGTTTAGAACAGATCTTGAGAACCCACAGACAAGGCACTTGATGAAAAGGTAGAAGCAGATATTACAAAGACATGGAAAAGTGAAGGAAAACAGCCTTCCAAACTGGCATGAACAGTCTAGTAAAGTAGATTCTACCGTATTACTTAAGATCAATCTGTTGAAGGATGTTCATGGTAACATGATGTCGGCCTTACGAAAAGCTTCATCTTTCAAGATGTGGAGTTACGGACTGCAAAACTGAGATTTCTTGTGGACCAAATTTTACAACTTAGTCAAAATTTATGGTTTTCAACTCTCGTTCATCGTCGTCGTCAAAAAACGCAATATTACTCGATAGCAATAGAACAATATACCATTGACATGTTGTCTGAAACCTGACAGATTCAGTTACTCCAAATTAAGGCCAGCCAATAGCTAGCGTTGGAGATTTAAGCAACTTTTTTGTTGTGAAAAAGGTTCAGATCTGCAAGCAGGCCATTGGCTCAATGAAAAAGAAAACGATAGTAATATGCAACTTATCTTCGTGGCCATCTACATGTCAACGAGCACGATCCGATCGTTTGCTGCTATGTACTACACTATTAGATTCTGTCAACGAGAAGGGAGGATTTGAAATGTTAGTTTTAAAAAGAACACTAGAGAAATAGAACATATGTCACTACCGGGGATCGAACCTGTGATTCATGATAGGGTCAAGGGTTCGATCCCCGGTGGTGACATATTTTCTATTTCTCTAGTGTTCTTTTCAAAACTAACGTTTCAAATCCTCCCTTCTCGATGACACTTTCTAACTTTAATGGGCTTTGGATTGATGACTGGCCGGATGGCAGTTCTTCCTTGGTCAAGTTACATAGTGCAGAGAGGCTGGTCTCCAATTGCATTGAGCTAGATGTCGATGTCCACCGGTGAACGACTGGGAACTAATGTGGCGACTAGAGAAATAACGGTACTGTATGCTAACATCGGAGGTCACCTAGCTCAGTTGGTAGAGCGCACGCTGCGAAAGCATGGGTCACGGGTTCGATCCTCGGTGGTGACATATTTTCTATTTCTCTTCCTTTCAAAACTAACTATTAAATTCATTAGTCTGATACACGCATTGAAAGGCCAATTAAAAATTTCAAGCATTTTTTTCATCCAATGTCAATATACATGCAGATTTTCAGGTTTATAGAATATTGAAATGATACATAGATGTAAAAAAATCAGGATACAACTAAAACCTCACCTTATGAAAACAATTGTAAACCAAAAACGCCGGTTAAAACTAACAAATGGAGGGTTCCAGACACTCACATTGTAAGGAGAAAATACATTGTAACCCAAGCTGGGTTAAAATTCAGCCCTTCCATAGAGCAGCCATTTCAACTTTTATCTATTTGCAGCTCTTGAACAGATATTAATGCCATTATCAGATAAATTTGAAGGATGTTCAGTTTAATGGTTAAGTTGGTGACTTGGATGGTAATCCGAAGTCTAGTGTTTTTTTGTTTTGCTGAAACGCTTCATCATAGCAATTGACATATATCAGTTATCAGGGAGACACTACCATTCGTGGGAAATATATATACTTTCTTTCAAAAAGAATAGTGTTGAGTGACCACTGGAAATTTTTGGTTAAAAACACTTTCGTAAAGCTTATATATATAGTTATACGTACACATCAGTGGACACTATCAAATCATAAAAATCCAAGGAGCCTGAACTAGGAAAGTTCTATCCATTACCTTAAATTTTACAAAAGGCTGTATGACGTTCCTGGTCGCTCAGTGGTCTCAAATTCAGGGTATTCTAGTAAAGCAATATCCGAGTTCCTACATTTCCACCTCCAATCCATCGGACAAGGGGTACGTAGAAAATACCACCATTTTTTTAAGAAAGTTTAAAGAATTGCCAGTAGTGGAGGAGATTACGATCTTTTGTCCTGTAGATGTTGTAGGCGATAATCCTAGTATACTCAATGAAGAGGATTTGACAGCCTTAAAAAGCCCACTAAAGGCTATAGAGTTTAAATTACAAATTTACGCCATAAAGATACATAACCCAATGATAATAATAAAATAATCCCTCAAAGTTACACTAAAAATACATTAAAAAATACGGCATCGTATAAATCATTTACTGCTATTGGTCCATGTCCTCGTTGCACCGCTCGTAAAATGGATTCACCTCTTGTTGAATAATTGATTAAAGGTACTAACGTTCAACTGTTCGTGGGAATCTCTGTATTATTCAAGGGCTCCAGATTTAAGTACCTTCCTTTTGAAACATATTACCTAAGTACTCGTATTACTGAACTTTAGAAGGCCCTTCTTTCCAACTTCAAACTTGGTCGCACAACATAGTTCCATCGTTCTCAAATAACATTTTCCTTTATTCCACAGACAAAAAACATTTTGGTGTTATGGAGTTCCACATCACTAGTTTCAAATTGCTGAATCACCAAAACGTCATTATTATTCTTACATTCTTGAAGTGGAGTTGTACTACCTTTTTCTTTTACTTTTCCTCATATTTTCTCGTCGTTCTCAAAAACCCCATTTCTTATCCCTCCATGAATTTGAAGTTTAATGTTGCGCAATTCCACTTCTCCGATTTCACAACCCGCAGGATATTCTTTACCAACGTCGCCAAACGTTTTCATGTCTTTAGCGCTTGTGTATATATTTGCATGTTTATTTCCATTAGACACATTACTTTTATAATTAACCCTTTTTGAAGACGCATCGCTGGAACTAGACGGGACCGATTTACGTTTATCCTTGCTCATTTTTCTGATTTTACTACTTGCACCAGAGGTAGAAGTAATGCGATGGCTGTCCGTTTGTGATGGTCTCCTGTCACCGGTAAATACACTTACCCATTCCTTCCGAGCATCCTGATTTCTGTAGCAATAAAATATGAAAATGAAAAAGCCTTGTAGAGAGTTTAAGATACAGAAGATGTATTGAAATGCAAGCCTAAGGTCATCAATGGCCAGGAATCCAAACAACCAAGTTAGTCCGAGTAAGACCGAACAGGCTAGTCCGATTCGAGCTTTGGCTGTAGCTCCCATTTCTTTGTCTTTAGAAACTTTAGACTTTGCTCCAAGTTGTCTGATGACCAGAATAAAAATAACCAAATTGGTAATCAAGAGGATGCCAACTGGAGCAGCAAAACCAATGTAGAATGGGAGACCAGTCACCAAGCAGCTGTAGGAATGGAGCAAAAAAACAATTAAATGGTTAAACTTGAATCATGAAAATGTTACAAATGTTCTTAATTGTTGGTTAATGGTGCACTATTTCTACTGACATTAATTTTTTGAAAAGACTAACAAAGAAACCTCCAAAAGCCAAGCAAACAGAAAGCATGATTGCGAAACAGAGTAGGGGGAAGCTCAATCATTTTTTTATTACATACGAAATAAAGCTTCTAATTTAAAACTATCACTATTAGCGGGAACATATATACATATAATATATGTATAACTATATCATATATGTGTATATATATATATATATATTTATTTATATATGTGTGTGTGTATGTGTGTGTCTGAGTGTAATACTGCACAACGAAATAACAAACGGTATTAAATGGAAATCAATGGCAATTTTCCCTACACTTTCATTGATATAGTTTGTTTAGAAAGGTTTCTGTGGGGTCTATAAATGAGTACAACCGCTAGATATATTGATTGGCAGTGACCATTTTCTTGTTAGCCTTGTTCAATGAAGCTAACTGCTCAAAGAGAGATAATTTCACTACCCGAGAAGACAGAAAATGACGACTCTGAGATATACAAAATTAAGCAAACTGGGAGGGAACAAATATACTGTGTAACAGAAGCCGAGGCCAAGGCGATCTTAATTCATATGCATTTAAATAAAGCGGTTAGTTGATCTTACTTTGCCTATTGGAAGCTTAGTCCGAATCATACTTGTATTGGTGAAGTGAGGTGTATGGAGGCAGCTTTAACGGAACCCAGCTTTTAAAAAACGTGGTAATAGTAACGCTATGAAATACGTACATAAGAATCTGCGCATTTCGAACACTTAAAAAAACCCCGAATATAATATTTGTAGCTGTAGTTTTAGCATTAGGCTTTTCATTATTAAAAGGCAACAAAATATTTGCATACTTGAAGTTGTTTCAATCACCCTATCCACCATGGGCTCACAGTTTCCCACCATAGCCTATAACTTCTACCGACGCTGAAAGGGAACACTTTTGCCCAATGCAGATAGAAAGAGTAGTTGTTGTGTCGTTGTGACTAATGCATTTGTAAAGTTCAGGCACTTTAAAATAGATGTTGATACTTCTTTTTGTTGTGTAATGAGAAAATTTAAATTATACAAAGGTTCTGTGGAGTTGACTCTTGTTGCTATCATATAGAACTAAGAGTATAGAGGTTTAAAGTAAGATAAAGGTAAAGGTAACTGCATTGCTGTACGTTGAGACACTTACTTCCGATCATTTCCGTAGTCATCAATGGCAATAGATGCTGTTATGATGACTATAATAGCAGGAATTCCTGCAAGACAAAAGTAAATGAGAAAACAGACAATACAGAGGACTGTCAGAAAATCACAGTAATTCAAACCATGACTTCTACGAACATCATTATGCCTGATATATTACTGCTCAAATAAAGAGGCAGGGCGTTACTCTACTAAATGATGTATCACAGTTGGATGGAAAACATGCCTCGAAAAGGCGGGGCCTGGGTCGGAGTCACTACCGTACTATACAAACTACTATAAAAAATGCTTTTAAACGTGAATAGGTGCTGCACCCCTTTGCCAGATATTAAACCATTTTAGTCCAGTATGGTCTAAACGACTTTCGGCATTTAACATCTGAAACAAAATACGTTTTACCATGATAAGGGATGGATTTTTTGATCTTGCATTATCAACTCTCTTTACATTCATTAAACAGAGAATAAAACATAATCCAAACAGTAACGTATTTCCATGTCTGAAAAAATACGAAACATAGCAAAGAAGCAAGGTGGTTTAGGAAGTATTACAACAAATTTAATTTGACATTATCAACCATTAGGAACTGTCACAACTGGCCAACCTGAAGTACTACTATATGTTCAAAACACACAAACAACATTGCTGCTTAAAATTCTATATTCTTACCATTTTTACTTAAGCTTGGGGAGTTGTGACAGTCTCTTATAGTTGATAATAACAAAATAAACATCTTGAAATATTCCTTACAAATCCTTTCGTCTTTGTTATGTTTTGTATTTTAAAACTTGGAAAGATGTTACTGTTCAGAATATCTTTTACCCTCCATTTCTTGAAACATGTGGATTTCGCAATCATTAAATCGTTCATTCGCGTCGATGTGCAGCCACCAATTTGAAGAAAATGGTAAGCAATTAACCTTCATCTACGTGTTTTAAGCTTTGGCAAAAATAACCTCTTAAATTAAAAGTAACAAGAAATCATCTTGGTTTTACTTGTGTAAAATTTCTTCTATTTAAAACAATAAGAGCAGTTATTGTAAGATCAATCTGAAGGTTAGTAAGATTTTAGTATCGTACTTACTAAATCCAACAAATTGTTTGCAAAAGTATAGAGCTTTTCTACTTACCCCAAGAAATGAGACTCATTTTTCTCAAAAACATAGATTTATGCGAGACCATCACAATCACGAAGCATCTGTAAAGATTGTATCCTTCCACACCCATCCAAAAGAACGTAGTTAGTCCGAAGTAATGCAGACCAATAGCTACTACTTGGCAACCAACTCTTGGAGATGTTCTATCGGCACCAACGATGAAAAGCAGAAGCATTGCAGCCATCGATATGCATAGACAAATTAAAATTCGGGGTGGTGTCGCCTTACGGAGACTCCTTTAAACAAAATAAGAAAAAAGTGTTAGTTTTAAGTTGATACTGCGATATGAATATTATTTTAACCGGATACTCCCACCTCTCCCATTGTAAATACTGTTACATGTTTAATATGGTGTGATATAACATATACAATCAATACCAACAGTGGCAATAATCTTTGTTCTTTTAGGAATGCAACCAACATTTTAATTGCTAAATAACTCAGTATAGTTTCATAATACTTTTGCTAACAATTTTGCGACTCTACCATTTCATGCATAGCCCATCTCAGAGTCAGTCATTTAAAGACAGGCCTTACTCGTACGTCTTAGTAAGAATTGCTCGATAGTTTGAAGATAACTTAAGATATAGATAAAGTTAGACATATGGGTGAATCGTCAAAATAGAAACGATAGTGTTGACAACATTTCGTCATGTTTCAAAAATTCGTCAAGTGTCCTGTACACGTAATTAGTAAAACGTAGAGCTGACGGAGTCTTGAAACAAAACATAAAATTGCCTATGAAATAGTTTGATAATTGTTTTGTGTGTACAAATAAGTATGATGACTGAAGAATAATGGGGAAGATGCGGATGGAAATGGAGCCAACTATAACTAATGGGGCAAAGTTGAAGTGGTGCAAAGTAGTAATGTGCTACATCGTATAACAAGCATGATACACTCTTTTTTTATCAACAACTCAAAAAAACAACCGCCCCAAAAAGTACTGAAATTTTAAACAACTTATAAACAACTTACTTGGGGCGAATTTCAATGTAGAACATTGAACAACTGTTAGGGGCAAATCAATACTTAATGGAATGGTGGCAAAAAATATTTTTTGAGAGTTGCTATGGAACATAACATTTAAAGGCCTTACAGAGTAATAAAAAGCTGCAACAAAACCCATTTTAGAAAGTTACTGCATAAATTACAGCATATTAACGTATGTAATACGAAGTATCCTCACACTACTAACAACCAATGCTACCAGTACCAACTTTAACCATCCTCTGGAGTGGGGTAACGAGATTTAGCTACCATTTTCCAATATTTCGTGAAAAAACAGGAATTCACCCAGAATTTGACTAATGTTGGTGTTGTTATCTGGATTCTGACATGAAAAAACAGGCCCTTAGTTTCTATAGCTCCTCATCAATTATTCAAGATGTTTACTGAGTATAATCTACAAACAACTACTAAACAACTTTTTGGGGCATTTTTGACCAAAAAAGTAAACAACCTTTGTGGCGAAATTCAAAAAGTGAGTTTTTTATAAAAAAGAGTGTATATTACCTATATCCAGTATTAAAAATCTTACTGTAAGTGTCATTGAATCAGAAAGAGGTCCCATACAGCAGGAGTTATTCTATTGTAATACACACAATGTAAAGCATGCTTGAGTTTGGCTCAGACCGGTTTCGATTGGAAATTGCTGGGCAAAGATCAGAAAAGGGATTACAAACACCATCTAATGATAGAAATAGGCTGAAGCACTGATGTTTCCCTCATGTATAAACCAGAATAAGCCATTAATAGATGTTGACTATAGTTCACTAACGAAGCAAAAGTTGATCAAATTAGTGATTTGCTCATTAATGCGGGCCAAAGAGGTTATCAAGTATCATAATAAAAGTAATGCAAATATGTGAATTATTTACTTGAAAATGATGAATGTCAGCACGGTGCATAATAGTCCTAAGAGAGATATTGCGCAGCCAATGTATGAAATGATACTAAGAGCTAACTCGTCTTTTTCGCTAATGGGAGGCTCTGCTTTCCCTTCCAAATCCAATAGCAGAGCAAAATGAGTTAAATGATTGCAATGGCAGCTGTATCCATTATCTTGATTTATTACCAGTGAACAGCCGCGTTGGGACCAGTCTCCATATTTTGCTAGAATGAAAAGGAATGGAAATATAGAAACCACTAATCGTAAGTGCAGTAAACTTGGTCATATTTACTCTCGAGTGCCAAATAATAGTACCCCCCCCCCGATTGTTAATTTTTTGAAGTTTATGATCCCGCGCTCCTTATTAGCCCCCTCGTTTATTTATTTCAAGGATATTTTTCTAGTACTAAAAATGTAAATGATATCTGAAAACACTTGAATAACTTCCCATGCAACATTTGACCCAGAAACAGTTGCCAATTAGTCAATCAGTACGATTTTTGTCCTCATGTGTGTCATCCATGTTTAAAACTTTCACGAAACTGAGACTTTAGTTCAAACCCCGCCGTTTACTAACTTTAGACCGTCAGGATGACCCCCCATTTATTCGGACCCCCTGTTTATTCGTACGTAAGTACGTATGCATAATTTTCCATTTGAATAATTCTGTTACTTATTACCATTACTTCCACACTTTACACGTAATAGAAAATGTATATTGCGACAGTTTTATAGATGGGAAGCAAATCTACAAAACAGTGAGACGTCCAAAAATAGAAAAATTCGAAAATTTCCAAATTTATTACTCTTCATACTTAAGCTGTAAACATTAGCAAATACGTTGTAAGGTTATGGGCGTATGACCTATGAAGGTACAGACAAGCACTGAGCGAGTTTGACGTCGTGTCTTCATCCACCATCACGCCACTAGACGAAATTGTTTACATTTGTGTTGCATTATTTTACCATTACGCCACCAACCATTATAGTGTCTTATTTTAAGCAGCTATAAAACTGTTCCACCTGTGCAGTGGATTCAGTTTGATGAAGTGATGTATAGACAGATCGATAGAGTTGCTGTTAGTATTCCACTTTGATCCATCTTCGCCAACATTTTTTAAGCGTTACCATGAATCCTCAGTGTTTCAAAGTAAGTGCAAATGTTGCTGACTGCTTTGCTATCATTTCATCGTCGCCATCTGTTCCCTCAGATTTCTTATCGTCATCATTACCACGACTCCCACACATACCTTCTACAATAGGCTGCTTTCATTTTATTTTGTTTTACTGTGATAATAAAATTCACTGGCGAACATCAGAAAAACGATGGCTATTGATCAATTTTACTTTTTTTTTAGTATAGAGATAATTTTCATAATTGATTTTAGTATTTATGGGAACCCGATATTCTATTGACGAAATAGTAGATGAGTTTCTTGATGCGACCGCAAAATGAAGTTTTTCCTTGTGGCTTGCCTTGTTAGAATAGTACGCTTGTCCAAGAGCTCCAGATATTAAAAGTCAGTGTTGGTAATAATGGCTACCCAAAGGCTATTTTTACGAAAATTAAGGTAGAAGGAATGCAGAAACCATGTGGTTGCTCTTAAGCCTTGCCTAGCTAACGTGCAACTTTCATGGATAGGTCAATTGTCGGATTCCTTCGAGAAGAAGATCAGAAAAGCAAAAACCTCCTCGAAAAGGTAAATGCTCCATGCTAACACAAAGCAATGACATTTACAAGTAAAAGTACCAGTGTTCCTGTGGGAAAAGTTACGTAGGGCATACATAGATAAAGAATCAGCGAGCACACGCATAGCTGGATTGGGGAGAATATAGAGCAACCTCCCAGAAGACAAACCTTTAAGGTAAGGTCAAAGAAAATGAGAAATGCCACTCAATCAGCAGCGCCGTTCATCGTAAACATTTCAGGTATGACCCTTTTAGTGCTTTAGAGATTGGACATCCTAACTTTTATTATCGAGAAGAGAGGACTTTATTTGTCAATATTGTAATTTGTGCATATTTCTCGACTTAAGACTAGTTAATATAAGCGCAATATATTTGTATCGATGTTATCTTTAGCGCGCATTTGCCAAAGTTGAGTTTTTCATGCCTACCAAATGCGTTGACCCTCATTAACCAACAGGAACGCGGTTTTTATCTAAGTTGATCCCTTACGCTACACAGAGTTTAGAAGGTATAGAAATCATTTGAGATGAGAAAAGTATGTCAATTTCCTTGTTTTACAATTTTAAACAAAATAAACTATAATGCGGCGATAATAGAGCCCAGGAAGTATTTTATTAATTGCCGTATTTAATGTTAGAAAACCAATAGTACTCACCTGTAGCATTGAAATCCCAGAAGACACACAATGAACTGTTCTTTTTATTTGGGGGAGGGACAATTGGAACAAATGTACTGACGACAGGCTGCAATAGGTTACTTAACTTCAAACCTTTGAATGATGCTGCTAATACTTTACTGTTCACTTTCAGCCTCTGCTTCCTTGTTACATTAAAAACGCCTTCAATAACGGTGTCATTGTTCATAAATAATGCAGAGTTAGCAAACAGGATTGAGGTCACTCTTGCTTGGCGAGTTATCTTAAAAGCTTCGACAAAAGCCTCCCGTGGAATGTAGATCGATGCTGGTGAATCCTTGTACGTTACAGGCAACGTCTGTCGATTAGTATCGGTTTCTACAACGATGGATGCCTTTTTGTCACCTTCGGTCTCCTTACCAACAATTAATAAGCCTTGCTGAGGGCTCTTATCAACAACCTTTGCTAAGACAGCCACATTTTTAGAGGTTTCTTCTCTTGTGCTGGCTGTGTCATTAATAAGAACCGTGTCAGCTAAAGTTTGGAGAGTTTCCAGTAGCCTGAAAAGAGAAATAAATCTTGTTGGGTTCTGATGGGAAGCCTTACTCCTTTATTATTCTTACATAAGAAGCGGAGTTTGCATATCAAAAAAACAATAGTGATGTTTTCATTATAATCAGCATCAGCAGCACCGTTTGTAGTGCCTTACTAATTGGTGCTCAAAGCGAGCCTAAGTAACATCTCAAAGTTACAGAAGCGGTATACAAGAAGTTAAACCAATCAGATCTTTGCCATCAAAATCACTTTGTTTTGGACGTGGGTTTATACTAATTCCTTTCGCGTCCGCAGCTGCTTTGTCCAATCAAATTCGTAGGTTTTGCTTCCTTTACATTTATCCAGCTTCTCTTTGCCGTTAGGTGCTGACAACTATCCAACGAAAAAAGCCTTTCAGCTTCATATCATGAGTTCTTTTTAAAAGTCTATACTTGAATTTTGGACCATTGATACTCTGTTCTAAATAAATTTATATTCCTCGATCCCTTACCGTTATAAATCTTCTCATTTTTTTAAAAAAAACCTCAAAACGCCTGTACCGAACGTTAGCAGCTTTAGTACTTTTTCCAGCTAACTTCTATTTCAGAATGAGGCTTCACTGACAAAGGAAGGTAATTATATCGCCCAAACGAATAAATTACAAATATGTAATAGGTCTCCACCTGATACATCTGGTCGTTGATTGATACTGAAAATTTGACAAATATTAGCAATACTTTTCACATTCGCAGACAATATTAGTTTCTACAGTCGTGTTAGGTCTTGATTATTGA
>JAAAKM020000150.1:0-25361 GCA_010016025.2 Alatinidae sp. Z8VKAUB7J3 | reverse complement strand
TTAAGTCAGATGATTTACATGGTTACGAGTTTCAACCTTGAGAAAAATGCAAGTGATATGCAGATGGATCATTCTGTCATTTGATGGAGCTTTTCCCCTGACGTATACCTTTGAGCTGGGTCATGCCGAGGTCATAAGGATGTTGTAGGCAACTTGACAAATATCACTGACCCGCCGAGGCCTAATGGAAGCACAGAAACGGGCAGTACAAAGAGAAACTCTGAGAAAACTAATTGTATTTTAAGTGTAATTATTGCTCCAACCTATAGCCTGTATTGTCGCATGATATCGTCAATATTAAACACTTTTACAGAGGCAACAAAACGGATTACGAGCGATAAAGAAGGAACTTATTAAGAATTTAAACGAGATGCGGAGGGAAGCTGTATGACACGATGAATATGGAAATCTTAACTAGCGAGCGACATCTCCACACGTACAAGACGTGAGCGACAGATTGTTTTTGATCGTGCAACTTTGATATGTGTTGGCGCAGAAGACAATGAACGTCTAAAGGGACAGTTGAACTTTACTGGCAAAGAGCAGGCTTTTGATATCGGTTGTTTTAATTGTCAACAGACTTAGACTATTGCCAATTACCCTATCTTAACATGTTTTTACCGTTGTCTTCACTTACTAACATGAAATTTTTGTATTACAAGATGTCACTAGAAGCTATAAAAACCAGAATTTTATCAAAGTGACAGTTAAAGAAAGTAGTTTTCTCATACTTAATTCGTCAAGTGCATCCTTTAAATTTGTGTATATTGGGTTTTACCATTAAAAAAGTGGAAAATAAATGCCCAGAATTAGTACGTAAGTATAATTAAAATATACCCACTGAAAAATAGCAAATCCCAAGATTCCAATAATCAATTTATAAGGGAATTAACTACTGTCCCTTGTCTATTTTAAGTCACAAAACAAGGATAGAAGCTAAAGATGAGATATTTGAATATTAAAAGGAAAAACAATTAAATAAACACCTACAGATTTGTCTGCATGAGCACAATAACAAATCAAAACACGAAAATCAACACAGTGGCCTATCATACATGCAACGGTTAGCAGGACGGGGAATCGAGAAGCGCATGCGTAGATTATAGAATCAAAGAAAAGCAAATATGATTTGGGTGGCTTTTACCATTTCAAAACAGAAAGTAATTCCTGGTCAGTCTTTTATCTTACCAGGGGCAAAAATGTTACTCAATAATCTTAATTCTTTTAATAGATTTTTACCATGGTTTTACAATGAATAGCCAATTTGAGAACAGACGACAAGTGTTATAATTAACAACAAATATTGTAATAAGTAAGAAATGCTAAAAAGAATAATAAATTTTCAATCAATAACAAATATTTAAAAATCTTAGATAAGAAATAACAAACGTTTTAACAAATAACAAATGTTATAATATATTCGCCACATTACCATGAATAACATGTCCAAAAAATAACACAATCAGCAAATGCTGTAACGATTACCAAATGTTACAATGTATATCACATGTTATAATAACAAATGTTGTAGTATATAGCACAAGTTATAAAAAATAACAAATGTTAGATATGTTAAACATATTAAAGGGGATAACAAATTCATGACAAAAGTTGAATGTGGACTGTTAGTTGTTTCCAAATAAAACCTTATTACGTTTGCATCCTTTAAGAGGACTCGTAGGTAAAAATGCATGAAAGGTTCTGGGTCGACAGTAAAGTATTAATGTTTAATAGACGATTCTTCTATTTTGAAAGCACTGCTGTTTACCATAACAAGACAGCATAAAATTCAACTTCTCTTCACACTCCTAAAATAAGAGCAGGTTAGAGATGCCACTCCAAACTCCTCGGTTCAGAGTAGTTTCTTGTAGCTTTCACTTGCAGAGGACGCTGTAACGTTGAAGATGTTCCATCTCTGTAAATTTTGCTTCTTTTATATTTCAACTTAATCCCTTGCTTTTTTTAAGGTAAGGCTGATCCTCCCTCTCTTATATTGTCTACTTTTCTTGGTTATTGATTCCGTCTTCCAGGTTGCTAATACTTGTGCCCTCCAAGTTACCAAATTTATTCGGATTTTACTTTAATGGGATATTGAGAGCACTCTATTGATCTCTTCCAGATCTCACTTATTAAAATGATTTCCTATTTTATCCAATACTTAATACCTTTCTAACAGCATATCTTACAATATCTCGGCAGCTCTCATTATCATGGCTTTTCTCGTGGCTCCCTCCTTTTGACTGATCAATGATGCATATTAAATATAGAATTTGTTTATAAAAGAAAATAACTATAAAAATGTATATAGAAAAATAACTCCTCACAAAGTTAAGTTTTAATATTTTTTTCATAATATTTTATTGCATAATATGTATTTGATCACACATAATAAATTGTATAAAAACGTATCTTTAAAAATGCTAGAATGATGGTATATATTTCTTCTGGGACTCGAGCTCAGCGTTCATGATTTTGTGAACTGTTGATCCAGCAAATAAGAAAACAGAGAGGCGAATATCATTAAGTTTGTTGAGTCTATGATAACGTTGCAATTAAAGAGACTTAATCGTCCTTACGAAGGTCAGGATGTATTTTATGTAGATGCCACTTTCACCAATCAACGTTTCTATTATGCATCCGACATTTTTTCGTATTTAAAGCCATTGCTAAGTATCTTTAAATAGCATTTTGATATTGGCATTCTGCCTCGCTTGTTGCCTTCTTCTTCTTCTCTACTCCTAAATCATTAGGCTTTGAATGATTTCCTGTACCCCAACGAGTGTATTGGTATTCCCAAAAAGAAACAACTTACTGTCAATCACGCAGTGATACAAGATTCTAAAGTAGGCTGTCTTCTGCAAAACACAGACATTTGTTTATCATTCTAACCATACCAAGCAAGATTCTGCAACATGCTGAGACCGCAAACAAATTTAATGGTTGCCCTTCACTTGCTGTCATGACCCTTGATTTTCATACACAAACACTCCCAATAGAGAGAAATACCCAACAATACTTGCTTGTAGTGTACTTACTGTGTACTCAATCTAAATGGTTATGCATAGCAATGACACTCGTTCCTTTCTTTCTACTTGATATTCCATCCATACTCTTGATTTTCAGCTACACAGCGAACTGATCAACACCACGGTCGTTTTGTTTTGGTGTCTATAGCAGTACATCCCTTACAGTTTCTTCTTTGCTTTTGAACCAAAGGCAAGCGTACCTCAAACGGCGTTCGTTTTCTACTCGTAAAAAAAAGGAGTCGAAATATATGACAAATTTGTAAATGTTGACCCTTCTAGATCATTCTCATCTTCTGCTTTTTAAAGAATCCCATTGCTTTACAACACTTGAGGAAGTTTCTTATTTATATCATTTGTAAAATAATTTGAAATATGTAAGAGAAAGACGATTTGATTTCTGTATAAGGTTATATCGGTACAGTTACAGTCACCCAGGTACTGTAAGGCAGTGAACCGAAACGTTTACCTCAACGCGGATCCCGTTATTCGTAAAATATAGTTCTTGCGGACCCCTTAGCAGATTTGAACAGCTTGTACACTTGCTATGCACTTTTAAGGGTTTGGCTATAAGAGTCGTACTCATAGAAATAGCATTTCTATTGCTTTTCGTACTTCTAATAATTTCCTGAATGGATGCAAACTGGTTCTTGGATTCTCAACAGGTTATGGGTCCTTCAGACATTTTTGAATCCCGAAGGAGGCCTTAGGTGCCAGGTTGCGAACCATTAGTGTAAATTCCTCGTTCCCCAAAGTTGTCCTGTCACGTACCAAATACTGAATTGGCCGCTCTTAAAGCCCCTCATTCCTTCCTAGTTTAAGTGTGAACACACCGTGGTCTATTCATTTAACAAAGGGACAAAAAGTCTAAAAAAATTCGTTTACTCCAAATAAAACGGGTTATTATTTAATACTATTACAGAGTTAAAAGTGTTTCATTTGATAATTAAGCTGGTAATGTGTGCCTCGTTTTTATTATGAAACTATGTCAAAAGTAAATTGCACCGTCAATTCAATACCAATCTTCATGAAACTTCTTAGTCAGCTTTGAACATAGTACACAAACTGATGACCAAATGGACTCAAAAAGGTTCAGTCAAAGCTTTTGTTTAGGGTTGACAGAACATAAGTGAAGTAATGCGAATAGGTTTGAAGAACACAGGAGCACGGATCAACGTAATGCAATCAAATACAGATAATGACTTCAACGGAAATTGAATTCAGTAAGAATCAAATCTCCGTTTTCATGGAGAATGACATTGCAGATGCTTTGACTGAGCAAAAGTTTGCAATTACTGTCAAACTACGTGATATTTCATTGTTTGTTATGGATATACTTGTAAAAGTAGCTACCCCATAACTCTTAGACAAGCTACCAAACTTTACTCATTAATGTCCAATCTCTATCTAACACGCGTTGCTTTCGTTGAATTCCATTCTTGTAGTAAAGGTGTTTGCACCATGTTTTCTAATGGATTCCCATTGTATCAAAAGAAGATAACGTCAACAATACATCAATTGACGGCTGAATATCTTTTGTCGATAAAGATGTTTTATCATCTCTGATATGATTTAGTCAAATCTATTCCCATCTGATCTAGTCTTATCAGGTCTGTCGATTAGCTCAACATCTTTACTGCCTACACAAATACCTTGAGATTCTGGTCTTGATATGCCTGGTAATCCGCGTCCTGGTCAAGTACGTTCAACAGCAGAATTGCTGCTATGGATTTTGTTAATTTTATACGGAATGTGCGCCATACGCACCTTTTGATTTGAGATTCGATTATGTTGCATTCTTCTTGCAGTAGATAATACAAATTCCATTCTTATCCAAATGAACAGTTAAGATTCCTTTGCACGTATTATAATGTGGATAATTGCTTGACGGCTTTTCTAAACAAACCGTTGACTGCACTCATATATGCAGCAAAGAAAGAGCTTTTACTAAGAAGGAGAACTTTTGTACCCCCACCCCACATGTAGGCTTACAGTATTTAAGTCATTGTAAGGGAGAAGAGTTAAGCTAGTACAGATTTGAACAGTAATAAATGTCAGATATATTATTGGGGATGAACTATCTCAAATGCATCCTAATGATGTAAAATAATATGGATTTAAAATATTGTGCTAGATTCTGTCGAACTGTAAATGCAGTCATTGAACGTATTCTGTACAATGTTCTTTTAATATTTTAATATTTTTTATTGGCACTGGACTTAACCTGCAAGATGTTGAGAGTCCACGGGATTTGCAGAGTAAAGTTCCTTTCACAAGGAAACAACATGTTTCTGTCATGGCTAACCGTGCGTATAAAGGATCTAGCTTCTTCACCCATCCCCGTTAGGCATGCAGTGTTTAAGTCAGGATAACATCAAAGATTGATCTAAAACAAAACTATACACTATCATCATTGGCTTCCTTAAAAAACTGGCCAGATGTGAACTGTAAATGCTATCGAATGTGGGCTAAACAACATCTCAAGTAAAGTTAAAATGAGCAATTTGATGTGACTTTGAAATTTTAAACTAGGTTCTATCAAATTGTCAAGTAGTGGTTCAATTTGCCGCCTACCCTTTTGCTATCTTCTTAAACTAGAAAAGTAAGCATCGAATTCTATTTCATTATGATTATGGGTATGTTAGTAATGGCCATTATGGTTTTATGATCATTTGGAAAGGTTTCTCGCGTCCCCTATTAATCCTAGAGTTTGTCCAATAATTTAATTTTTTCCTTAACATTCTGAAATATATTAAAAAATTCAGATGATTTTAGTACAGCTATGCACTTTTGGAATATTTTCTAGCATAAAGTATGAGCTGTGTGTATATATTTTTATATATTTAGTAGATGATCTCTCATATTTGAATTTTTTTCGTATAATATTTTGTCAGTATAAAAAGGACACTGAAGAAATAGATAAAATATGTCAACACTAGGGAATCGTAACAATTTGTATTAAAAGTATCCCAGGATGCAAAAGAAGTCTTTTGAAGCTAACCGCACAGTTTTACTGTCAATCCTAGACTTTTTTTTTAAACTTTTTATTTCTTAAAAAATACTTTACTTCAAGCACTTGAGGAATATATTTTTTCTTCTATATCAAGAACTGCTTCGTTTAAATTTTGTATTCAATGTGTATGCTATACAAATCTTTTGCAGACACACGTTTCTCAGCATAATCGTTATTATTATCATCGCAATCACCACCACGATCCTTATTACAATCGCCGTCTACTTCGTCATCAAATTGAAAGGGAGCATCATTATTAGAAATAACATTCTCATATGTTCAGGATGATATGCTACTAAGGAATACAAATAGGCAAGCTTAAGAAAAGTTTGATATTCTGTGTGACTTTGGACGAGTGTTTTTGGATCTATGAGAACTGCGGATAATTATATAAGTTATTTTCAGAAGGAATCCTGATAATGAGACAAGGGTGAGTAATGTTAAAAGAAAAAAAACAACACAAACAACATTGAAACAGAAAACAGAACGACGGGAAAAGCAAAACCAAAAGTAACAAAAAAACCCAATACAACAACAAAGTAGATCTACACAGAAGTTCATCTTTCTCGCAAATGTTCGTGTTTACGTTAGCACGAAAAGACCTCCTGTTTGCTTAATCCATCAGTCCCAAGCATTTTAATTAGTGATGTGCGACGATACATTCCTTTTGTAATTCCCATTCTTCATGCAATTCAGCTCCTGAAAAAGCTGCCATACTCTACCAAAGTTTCAAATGCAGCTTCGTGACTCTAAACTCGTGCCACTTCACGCGATGGCTCTGCCCAGGCGTTTTGAGGAAGGCAAAAACTCTAGGGTAAATAGTTTTAGAACTTGTTAAAAAACGTTTGTACAACAGTTAAACAGCCAAATCACTGATAGCTGCCACTTTAAACTAGATCCAGGACACAAGGTTATAATGAAAGCGCTGCAAAGTGATGCACTATCACATTTTTATAAGAAAATGCTTAATTTAAGCCATCTATGTCTGCAGGTGATTATAGCTTAAGCATCAACATTTTAAGCTATGAATTTCAAATGAGTATTTCATCAAGTCACAATGGCTACTACAAGTATAACCAAACATCTTTCTCTATATATAGTAACAAGATTTACAATATGGATTTCCATTAACAGTGATCAATTTAACTGCTAAGGACCGAATGTTCCCAGTCTATAAATATGTTTAAATGTTTTCAACGCACGTTCAACCCACAGATGCAATCCCTCTTTAATCACCATCCTCTCATTACATTCCCGATATAGAGAAGTCAACAGAAAATGATAGAGCTATCTATCTAAGATTTATCAGATTGGAAGAGGGTTGAAGTCGTTATTAATGACGTTTAACGTGTGCTTATCAACAAGCACAAGGACTGAAATCGTTCGGATCTAATTGTGCTGGCTTAATTCCAGAATGTTTTTATCACCGATAAAGGATAGCACAGATTGCACCTAAAAACCGTGTTTTATTTCCCGCTCTTTCTGACCACCTGCTCGTTCACCAATCACATGTCAGTGCAATTTAACATATGATATAGTTTGCTTTCCAAAGATTTCTAAGGTAGGATGCTGACTTAGCCGGTGATTACCTGTACTTCAATCCATACGGACAGTTGTATCCGGAGGGGGGGTCGGGAAGAGGGATACCAATTAATAGGAACGTTATATTTCTTACCCGTTACGAATACGTGATATGAAGATGCATGCCTTATAATGCTACGATCGTCCTTGAACACATTCTCAGTCTACAGATCGAGGTCTCAGTAACGTTTACGTCTCTTGAAAGTTCAATGGGTCTTATACACGCGAAAAATAAATTTAAGCTTATTTTGGTGAGCAAAGATAGCTACTTTTTGTGACACTTGCATAAAAACATGTAATGAAGATGATACACTGGCACTCCAACCTGGGGGGGGCAGGGGCAGGGGCAGGGGCACGTTATATTACGTTTTTGTACCTCTCACATTTCGTTACCCAGTTACCCAGTTTGGGTATTTGTTGATTTGTTGGTTGTTATGTATTAGATACATTTTGACAACGGGTAAACAGTTACATATAAATAACTTTCACAACAAACATACTTAAATACACTTTCAACTTGACCATAAAATTAGCTTTGAATAACATAAGGTTTTTCCATAAGGTTGTTTCTTGTGGAAGTGAAGCAACTTACTTCCAGCTATTAGGAACTTTTCTCGTTGGCAGAGAACTCACTTCTTTTTCTACACAATTCAAAAAACGAGGCCTTTATTTGCCAAATGGTTTTTGAGTTGCAAAAGTGAATTTAAACTAACAAGAGGAAGACCTGAGTACAAAATAACCACATGTTCACACTATCAGTGAATCTTAATGAAAGATGTGTAGTATCAACGTATATTACGAACGAGAATCCTGTAGGCGAGCACTTAAATTCATCCCACCCTGTTCCAATTCCTCTTAAAGAAAAAGTAAGAGGCAGAAACGTCTTTGTTAACTCTTATAGCATACGCTGAGCTTTGACTTTGATAACAGGGTGAACTAGGAACTTTCTTAAATAACGTTGCCACGCGCCTTTAGGTGTTATAATTATAATTTGCTGTCAACGACTATCATCAGAAAGTAACATTAGCTTAAGGGGTAGCGTAAAGTGAATTGGATATGAAGTGCATTTGTAGGCATCATTTGCCTCCCTTTTTCCAGGCTGTCAGCTGAATTGCTTGCTTTGTCCTACTTACGGCATGTTATAAATCACTTAATATACAACATTGTGTTTGGTAATTGCAATTAATGTCATAACAACGCTATCATAGACTGTCAGAAACTCTCTAGCAAAGCTCTGTTTTATCTGAGACCTCAGGGTGTGCGGTTAAGGTCACTCCAAACCCACAAGGAATCAGATGGTAGAATTACTTTGCCATCTGTGAGAGAATTCTGGTTGTTTCAAAGGACGGCAAAGTTTTATTGCCATGTATATATCTTGATGTAAATACAAGTCATAATCTAATTGTTGAGAACATTCTCACCGCCTACTTACAGACAACTTTAGTTCTGGTACAAGCCCACTTTACAAGATTTGGAGAAAATTTAAGGTCTATGATTGAACATTTTCTAACGTGAATATCAAGTTGTTTGCTAATTTTAAGAGTCTGTATCCAGCAGTGTTTTGTGGCATGTTTAAATCATACAAAAAATACGAGGGTAAATGTCAAAACGGGTCTTAAAAATGATCAGTCAAGTTGAATATCTGCCGCTGCTATCATTTAAGCTCGTTTATCAAGTCCGTTGATTCTCTGTGGCTTAATTGTAAGCTTTGCGAATCGGTACCTCCTTTGATGTGGCTTGCTGGCTTGACACGTGATGGTGAGATAAGTCAAGAAGATCGCTTTGATGGGAACGAACAAGTCTTTGCTTGTAATGATGCCGCTAAATCATCGATTTCTCAAATGATTGGCGTAATTTGAAGCTGTGAGATTGAAATGGCTGATTAGTTAACAGAGGAAATGTTTAGGACATGTCTATCTGGAAGAACTTGTTCACATGACTAGTGTACACTTTCAAACTAGAAAATATCGAAGGAGCATTACCATGACAACCACGTCAAGAGGGTTAGAGGGGATAATCCTTTTAATTGATTGATGTATCACGTACCAATTCTTTAATGGAAGAATGTGTCAATTAAAGGTCAAGATTGGTACTCTTCGAATTACAACAGATTTCTACTATTATCCAAGAAATCGCAAGCTCGCAGAAGGATTTCTTCGCGATCTTTCATTCTTTAAGGATTGTTCATTCTTTAAGGATATATGTTAGTTTTCCACAAATTCTCTTTTCAACCCTTAAGCCTCATATCCTGTAGATCACAGAAAATGCTCTTAGCTTAGCCCTGCTTCTTCTTGCTTGTTGATTTCATGTACCTTGTGCATATGATAAGGACATTATTAAGGCCTTAGGAATATCACTACCATTCCCTTCCTTTAGAGTACCATCATCACCATTATCATCATTATCTACAACTATAGCTACTATTGCTACTATTACTATTACTATTACTACTACTACTACTACTACTACTACTACTACTACTATTTCTACTTCTACTACTATAACTACTACCACTACAACAACAACAACAACTACTACTAGTACTACTACTATAACTACTACTACTACTACAACAACAACAACAACTTCTACTACTACTACTACTACTACTACTACTACTACTACTACTACTACTACTACTACTACTACTACTACTAGACATCACCTTAGTATGGAAAACGACGATGACAAGGAGAGAATATTTACCCGCCTTAGTAATTTCGAAACACTTTTTTGTCATCTCCTCGTCTCCTACTCATTCCGATCAAATATCCTCCTCTTTGTCAGACTACCTGTCTTTCTTACTAATGTAACCCAAGCATAACCAACTTGGCTGTACTCAGCTTATACCTAACAAATTTCATCAGTTTCCCAAATTATTATCGTAATACTCCTTCATTTCAGGCTGAAACGACCATCCATTGTTACTGATGAGCCTACATTTTATTACTATCTGTTTTACAAGGAAGTTTAAACCTACCTGTAGGGACACCGGTTGAAATGGTCCATATACGTACCTGTAGGGACACCGGTTGAAATGGTCCATATACGTACCTGTAGGGACACCGGTTGAAATGGTCCATATACGTACCTGTAGTGACACAGGTTGAAACGGTCCATATACCTACCTGTAGGGACACAGGTTGAAACAGTCCACATACCCACCTGTAGGGACACAGGTTGAAATGGTCCATATACTTTGGGGTGGACACCCACGGGAACAGCTTCCCTCGAAAACGCGAGAAGCGAAGATGAACCAATCACGGACAATTAGCGTCGAGTATAAATTGTAACACACAGAAAGTTGACGTATCGCCCGATGAAGACTGGCAGTATGCAGTTGAAATGTCGCGTTTCTGAATGACAGTGACAATATCGTGAGACATATGATTATCTGTATTGTTACTGTATATCACCATGATGAGCAATCCTTTCAATAATATTAACAACAGGTCTTTTTAATATAAATTTGACACTTCTCACTCAGTCATTCTCTTGTAATCTTTTCATCGTGATCTTTGTCTCTTAGTGAAGCCTCGAAATAAGAAGTGGGGTAATGCCCCTGAGAAGTCTAATATCTGAATAGAACGAAGGAGATACGAAGGGTGGATATAACATCATTGAGGCTGCTTTAAAGAATTTCCAATTCTAATCAACGTACCGTCCGAGTCTTCTACTTTGTATTATAATGCCCGTCTTTGATCAAAGCAAAAATATTAATACTTTGCACTTTTCTTATAGAGAATATTATAAATCCTCATCGAAAAGAGAGGATTTGAAATGTCAGTTTAGAAAGACGACACGGGTTTGAGTCTCGGTGGTAACATATTTTCTATTTCCCTGGTTACTTTTCTATGAAGATTCTTGTCTTCAACGGATCCTTTTTTACTACTAACGTAATCTCATTATAATCGTAATTCATTCATACTCACAATTTTTTCATCTTCTCATTAACGTCTCCACGCATTATCCACCTTACCATTGTTATTATTCACTTTGGATCGGCGATCTTATCAAGCAAAGCATCAACTGATGTCACAACTATTTGGAATACTATCCCACACGTGTTCCCTGCAGTTCCAGCAGTCATTAAGACTATATTGTCAAGACGTACAGTAGTAAATGAAATTGAAACAATTGATATTAAATACAGTGCAACGAATTTAACAATCCAATACGTTCAATAGATGTTAAATATTCTGAATACAAAGATTGTTTTTCAATATACAATTGTATTTGAGCAATTACATTGACAATCAGATATAGTTTTGTGTATTATTTTACACGGGGGTACAATTATTCATGTATCTAATAATATAGTTTAAGCACTAGGGCTATAAAATTTTGAATTTGACACCTATGCCGTACCCTTTAGTCTGGTGATCCGTACCCCTGGCTATGAACCACGGCTCTAGATTTGTTTGCTTTTGAGTTTGAAACCCTCGGTGTAAAATGCTGGCGCCGTTTTTAGTTTATATAAAACTAGTACGGAGACTAAACAAATTCAACGCGATAATACACGCATGCAAGGAGAGTAAACACGTGTTAAAAGTGGATTTGTAGGCTATGATTTCAGTCTTAAAGGAAGGCAGGAAGTGGTTGAATAATCGGAGAACAATCGTTTGTACATTGTTGATTCTTCTTGTTTAGAATACAACAAATCTTCTCAACTTACTTAAAGTCTTTGATAATATATGCACTTGGTTACTCTGTGAAGCGTTCCCAGGGTATTAAATAGGACAGAAAGTTTCCCCAAGTCGAGTAGAATCAGGAAGGATTAGCCTTCAATGAAGCAAACCCTTTTGCCCAATTTGATTTCTGAGCCCTTTTAATAGCAAATCAGAGATTAGTTTACCTGAGTTGTCAGGGCGTTACTGTGTGAAAACGAAAGGGTCATCAGCGCCATCACGTAACAAGTACAATCCCCTTTCCTCTGAATCAATCCTTCTTGTTAACCGAATTAGCTTAATCAAATTCGCTTAAGTCTCTCAAAAGGCACAGGAAATCCGTGATCAACCTCGTTTCCTTGAAAGCCCGTTAAATCTAGCCATAGATTGAAAGAGAGGATGATTGTCACAAGGCAACAGGAAACAAATAGTACAGAGATAACGCTGTGACAAAAGGATTGTTGTCAACTTATTACCACTTTCTTGACTATTAAATAAATCAAACAATCAATGACTACTTGTGTTATTACCTCGTTGATCTTTGAATCAAGAAACTAGTTGTTCAGTTGGAAATAGAATGCACGGCAAAAATAGCCAAGATATCTAGACATGTGTTTCTATACCGGTCTACCTGATCTTCACCAGTCTGATCATTGAGACAAATTTGTCTTTTTCACATTCTCGGGATTTGTTACGTGTTTTCATGGATCATTAAAGGAATTACTATATCAGAGGGTAGCACGGGTAGAGTTTGATTGGAGAGTTGCTCAACAGGGCACCTTTGGGAAAGTTGAATGTTATCCTTTAAATGCAACACAGCCTTAGAAAATATTACTATTTTGTTATTAGGGCGTACTATATAAACGGAGAGGAATACAACACCCACTGTTCTCCTTCTACAAAACAAATGATTTTGTGAAATATTTAATGAAACTATAGTATTTGTATATGTTTGCAATTTACTAATAACTCGTCAAGAATCTTTCTCCAGCAACCACAAAGATGTCAAGTATATAAATCAACTAAAGTCGGTAAATACTACTGCATTTTAAAACATCTACATCTAATCGTTGAAGATATGATACGATCTGCAGGAAATATTCTTACTCTTTTTTAGGAATTAAATCTAACTTCCAATCTTCTGTAATTCGTTTATATCAGGTATCACAAAGTTCATTTCCTGAAACTTGCCTCTTGTGAAAAGGCTGAGTGTTTATTTGTAATTGAAACCGAGGATTGATTGTTTGAGTTACCATGGCAATCATGACGAAAGACTTGTTGATACAGCTCTGTAGAGTGTAGAATACATTGTCAATCTGCACAGAGGAGTCGATGGAAGGACCTAATCTTGCTAGATACACTTGAACGAGAAAATAATAGTTATGAAATACCCTTTTCCGTATTTTTAACGAGAAACAAATCATTTCAGTCAAAATTGAAAATTGTTCTTGGTAATGATTTCTTCATGTCGCACTGAAGGTTGCTAGTAATGCTTTTCAGGAGCCACAAAGAGGACTGGTGAAGTGGGCTATAGCATTCCAAATAACTTAGAAAGCAATGCACTTATACAATGCAAGTTATAAACAAGGGTGTAGTGATGAAACACGAGGGAGGGCAACGCAAAAGCTATCAATGGAAAGGCGTATCACTCCTTATTTCATCAGAATTTTCACTGTTTTAGTACCTTTTGATATACCATATCTTTGCGTAATATTCATTAAAATTATAATTATGTATATAAAATGTTTATTTGCACATTTATTCGTACATTATTGCCTTGTCTTGAGACATTGGCTGCCATGGCTGCCCAACTCTTTCTATCCCATGCCAGATGTACAAGGACCACTGGTTCTATCCCGTTAACTAACCGATCACATATGTTCGACAGGAAGGTAATTCTCTGACTTTCCCTTACTCTTTTTTCCCTTTTTTCCTTTTTACCTCTATTTTTCCTATCAACACAAGCTCCTCTCACTCTTCTTGCCGAATAACATGCTCCTAAGAAGTTTAGCTGTCTACTCATAAGAGTTCCCATCAGATTCAAGAGTGAACCAGGAGTGAACTTAAAATCAAGAATGAACTTAAGTATCAAGAATGACCTTTCGAATTAAGAGTATACTTAAATATCAAGAGTGAAAATTAAAATCAAGAGCCACTTGTACTAGTCATCTGAGTCGCTACTGCTGCCCACCATTTTCATAACCTGATTCTCGGTGAACGTTGACTGGTCCCTTATTGACAAGGTAGGTGTATATTTCAGTGATGCAAATCCGTATACTCAAGTAAATGTATAGAGAAATTGTTTTCACAAAGGGTCCAAAGATTGGTGCTCTAAGTCTGATGTTCCCAAACTCAGCTCCTAGTTCTATATTATTATAGCAATGCCCTCGTTTGCAGTCTTTTTTCTGTGTCCCTTTTAATATTGATAGCGTAAATAAGTAAAGAGTATGTTCTTATTCCATTGAAATAAAAAATGGATTCACAGGAGCTGTCAGCTGTAATAAATCTGGGCAGAAAGTGAAGTAAAGTACATTACATTTATATAAGGTCATTGTAGCACAACAGAGTTTAAAGCTTGCTCAAGGATGTTACAGTGCAACCGCGCTCGAAACTCTGAATCTCAAAGCCGTTGGTTTACCAGGCAGCTACTCTAACCATTCGGTCACGCTCTCTCCAGCGTTTTAAATCTGGGGAGAAAGGGGTTTAGGAGATGTCCCTATTTGAAGAGTTCCTTGACTCTCCTCTGCTTCTGTTTATGAAACACGGACGAGTTCGTGTACGGCCATCAAGGTTATTCTCTTACAGAATTAAAACTCCTGCTCTATTGATAGTGAATCTACTTAAAGGATTAATTGATAACAGTAGCCAAACAATATAAAGAACAAAGTGGAATGGCTTTGAAAGGGGAAGGCAACAAGTTTGTTTGGAATGGTATTGAAAGTCAGCTACTGTCTGTTTTGAAAGAGATTATGATAATTGTTAGAAAGGAAGATAAATTGAATCATTGGATTAAAGTTCAGAGAATTACAAGTTATCGATGGTAAGCGTACAGATGATGATGAAAAGAAATCTAGAAAAAGAAAACAATAATGTACTCAACCTGATTAAGATTATGACTTGGAAGAAAGCATCAAGCTTTTAAAAGAGAATCTCAAAGTTTAAATGTCTTTATAGAAAACAAACAGAACTTAAGTACTGTTTAGAAGCTAAAGAATGAGACAGTTTTACTGCGTTCTGCTAATGGTAGTCCCTGAGGAACTGATGCAACAAGTCTTGTCAGCTTCAAAAAGGCTAGCCTTAATTGGCTATAGCATCCGTAATATTTTAGCCGCTCCAATCAAAGATACCTTTGGCGTTCCCTGTTTTATAGTTAATTTAACAGGAGAGGATGTCTGAAAATCGGCATTTTGGTTGACGTCATGGATGTGTGATCTGCCAGTGGTAGTCCCTGAGGCACTTTGGGCCCAGTCTTTATCACATTACTTCTGCCTTGGGAACTATACTACACCTCATGTTGGTGATTGCGTTAGACTTGGATGGATACTTTCAGAAAAATTGTTTTCTGGGTTTAGTAGACGATGGGTTACAAAAAATGGGATTTGTCATTAGGAGAAGAGGATTTGAAAGTATGAGTGTTGATATAATGCTTCCATCAATCCTCTCGATGACACTTTGCAACGATCAAGGGCTTTTGTTAGCATCACGGGCCGGTTGGCAGTCCTTCCTTGGTCAAATTGCATGACACAGAGAGGCTGGTTTCTAATCTGAACAGATCTGAATGTCGATATCCACTAATGGATGTTTAGGAACTAATCTTGCGACTAGAGAAGTAATAGAGTATGTTAAACTCGAAGGTCATCTAGCTCAGTTCGTAGAGTACAAGCAACGAAAGCGTGAGTCGACTGTTTGAATCATGGTAGTGACTTACTTTGCATTTCCAAGTATCTTTCAAAGGAATGGAGTAACCAATTGGTCGCCTTTTTCTTGCTGTTCTTCTACAGTGAGCATGCAAAGGTTGGCATGCAAATACCTTTCTATCATCGTAAATCAGATCAGATGCAATTCCGATACATGTTATTTGTCTGTTCCATACTAATCGATGCTTCCAAAGATTCTGAGGAAAATCAGTTTTTTGTAACACATTTGAAGGAAACGACTGATGATTGCATTTTATAAGATATTTTTTGGAATTACGTTATCCATCGTCAGTTGAAATATTTTACGGACTGAACTACACAATTTATTTACGTTAAGAACTATCGAGACATGTTACTCTATTTACAGAAACAACAACGATGCTAAGCACGGTGTTAATTACAAGTAAAGATGGAAACTAAACCAATAAATACGTGCATTTGGATTGTATGATTCTATTGCAAATAGATGTTTCAGTATTTTATTACAGAATTGGGTAGTACTGTCATCACCAGGAGGGTGCTCAGTGGACTAAGTTTTTTGCTCATAAATGAGGAAATTAGGGTTCTCTAAAGAGAGAGGCTCATTTCCATTACCTGCTCCGATCGAATTTTGTTAATCCGCCTTATTCTGATCGTGGTCTGTGTAGTAGTTTTTGATGTTAGAAATAAGGTTTACCATCACATATGATCAAGCGCCAACTTCAGAGTTTTACAGACCTCAGAAATTAAAGGAACTTTGGCAAGAGCTATTTTGGGACACCTTAGTGTAAAATAATGTTTTCGTCCACATCCGTATCTAGTAATTAAGTGAACAATCAGCGTTTGTATTTTCTTAATCTGTAAATATTGATCGATTTATTATTTAATACTGTATCAATGACGTAAGGAGTCATACTAAAAACCGTTTCAGTTTGCTACATGGGTCGCTTGTTCCCAGGCTTCTTTAGACTCTACCACCTCTTCATCTTGACGAACGACGACACATAACGTATCTCAGAAGGAGGTCTCATTTGGTAAGAAGGGAGGTTTAGATCCACGACTAGATTCTTACTGCGCACTCCGTCTGCGCACTTCCTGAAGGGAATCATTTTGAAACTCGTCGTCAGCAACTTGTTCAAGACGAGTTTTACTAAAAAGCTCGTTCTCTACAAGACGAGTTTTCATATCACTTTAGGCGCTCTAAAATCGATAAGAAATGTTTATACAGGAATTGCAGACACTGTGACAAATTCATTTGCTGTAATTGGATCAAATTTGGAAACATTTAGAGCCTTAAGTGGACGAGTTTTGTCGATATCAAGGCCGGCGTAGACTTCAGTTGAAATATGCCGCTTTGAGCTCAGGCACAATAATTTTATCTCTAGTTATTGATGAGCCTCAGGACCCGCTTGGCCTACTAGTTTACCTGGTAAACCGATGAATAGAGGTACGGTGGGACTACTTTACATTTCCCTGATTTTCAGAACTGGCTGTTTATTATTACAACGAAAGATGTCCTCTTGATTTCGACGATGTAATTACAACTATAACCGATGATAGGGTAAACATTAATTAGCCACAAGTTGCTGTCCTCCCTCTACCAAGAGAAAGTCTCTTTCTTGTCTACGAATCACGTTGCTAGTGATTTGCACTTCCACGATTCTCCAAAGAAATTAAAGTATAGATTGTCAGTTAAATTTGTAACACTGAAATATACTCCGGTCATAATCAAGTAGTTGATAATAGTTCTTGAATTCGTCGTCGATCTGAACACCTTTTACAAAAGACAACGAAAACGAGTACAGCTTTTTCACCCCCCACGAAGAACATTTTCTCGTACTCGTACTCGTGTTCGTTGTGGATCTAAACCTCCCTACTGAGACAATCCAGGAGACCTTGCTCTGCGGATATGATGATGTCATTGTTAGTAGTGTCGAGGCCTCGTTATTACAATGAGACAGATCGACAGAAGAGCTTGTCGTATAATGATGGAAATCACTCCAACGAGTGAAATCAGCCATTGGCAAGGATGCAATATCTGGACACGTAGTGCTCAAGGAAATCACAAGCAGGAGAGATATTTAACAAAAATCTTATCATTCTCTAAGGAAGGACATTCTTTGCACTTCCTCTCTAGTTCATACTTATCGGCCCTTGATATTGTCTTAGACTAATTTTTTAAGTCTTTGCTCCCAAAATTCGATTACGCAGTAACAACAACCAACCAATTACTCGAATGAGTAATTTTCTATTCCTTTGACTCAAGTTTATCTGCTGCAATTTGGGTTTTCGTTCCAGTACTACAATCAATAATAACAAGAGAATTGCTATCAGACAATACAAGATTTTCCTTTTGCTTTGTCTCCCTCTGTACAAAAGCACTCTTAAGATCATCTTCAGCAGAGTTTGAAAAGATTTTCCCCTCAATTTAATTACCTCCCCACACATTTTCCAGTTGACTGACGCTTTAGCGAGAGTTAATTAATCATAATTGCCTAGCGTTGCTAACGAGATTAGTCTTTTCTGAGTATCGTTTGTTCTTTGCCGCTTTCCATTCTCCTCTTGGTGCTAATTTGTGAATTGCTAAATGCTCGAAATGAAAACAAGGCTGTTTTGTAAAAAGCATACTTCGTCGGTCTAAATTACAGGCAGAAAGCGACTCAAGATAGCTGACAGTAGTATGTTAACCACTTAATGCTTTCATTTATAGATAAGCACGAGAGATGTATTGTACTGTCTCTTCAACGACAAGGCTCTAATTTGATCTTGTCACTATTCATCTCCGTTTAACATCTCTCAGCGACACTCATTCCAGACACAAAATTATCCCTGGGAGATGCTTGAACTTGTCACAGACACAAAGAGCTACCACAAGTGGGCACTCGTCATCAACGAAAAAGACACACGGGGTGTCATAGCTATTTCAGTGCAGAAAACTAACATGTGCGGATGCGACATCTATGAAAGATTTGTCCTCTGTTCCAGTTTTGTCGCTAATTTGGTTTTCAGACTTTGTTAAATCTGCAGCCGCCAAATCTTGCCTTTAGTAAAGTTAGCAAGATGTTTTTAGACTTTATGTTTTCAGACTTTTCAGACAGATGTTAAATCTTCTTAGCTCTAGTCAGAAATTCGACAATGTACATGGGATCTTTTATACCGGTTATTCTATGCCTCACCTATTTCCTTTCACTCTAAATGTCATTCTAACCTTATATAAAATAAAAGCTTACCTGCGAGGAAGAAGCTTCATCTTGGGAGTTGATTCTAACAGGAAGGGCTCTACTATAAGTGTGTTAAGAAGCATCCTCCTCAGACATTTGGGCTTACAATGGTTCTTAGTTAACAAGAATATATGGAGGCCTCCTTCGCTGACAAAAGTCCCTGCTGCTTTCATGATAAAGCTCTCTTTGCACACCTCACTGTTTCAAAGTGTTTATAGCCTACTTGTAAGAAAAACGATACGCCCATAACATTTATCCTTGTCTTATCTTAATCGTTAGACGAAACTCTGTTAATATAAGAAATTGTCGCGGGAGAGAAGTGATTCTTAAGATGTAGTTTGGCAGTGATGTCTTATGGTAGCAGTTATGCCCCTTTGTTTATAAGTTTAAGTTGCCTTAAAAATGATTTATTTATAATATCTATACATCCAAAGTTTCTTAGTATTTTAAGTTTCTTATACTTTTAAAGTAAGCTACTAACGATTTAATTTTAAAAGACATTTTTTGGATACTTTTATCCATCTTCATTTGAAATGATTTCACACCAACGTTTTACACATTTTATCTATGTTACGAACTATCGAGACATGTTGCTCTATTTGCAGGAACAACAACGATGTTAAACAAGGTGCTAATTACCAGTTAAAACAGAGCTCAATATTTCGTATCTCGACTAAGCTATCTTATGATGACAGTATAACATCTCTCATGATTATGTATCTTAGTCAAGGTACGAAATATCGACAAGAAATGATAGCATAACTTTTTGTAATTCTTTTTGGTATTAAACTTTTTGCCAAATCTAATATACATAAAAACAGAACTAAGTTTTAAGATGTTCTTGTAATTATTAGACAAAGAACTGTAAATGTACAATACATGCCACATAAACATAAAGTACAACTAAAGACTTAACAAGTAATGTCACTATACGTGACTTTGCTGTTCAAGTCTGTAATTTCCTAATTGATGTATAATGATTCTGTTGTTTTAAGGTGATAATTGCTAGAAGTATTTTATAGTATGACGAAGCACTATTCGTTGCATTTTTTAGCACGACGGCGAGATGTTTAAGTGCTTATGGACTTGAGAATTCTTATCCGCTTTCAAATGTTCCCGTACCCGCGAAGACCAATGCCTATAGCTTGCGGCTCTGTACATGGAATTGCATCCCGCCGATGAAATTGGGTAAACAACACGTGATCACAGTAACGAAGGAATAACATCCTTAGCACTAAAAAAGTTCTGATCTGAAAAGAAGTAAAAACTAGCCTTACATCTAAATCTGTGCAGAATTTTTTCGCCAGCCGCCCAAATTTTGGTTTTAGTAAAGTTCGCAAGATGTAAATATGCTAATTTGAAGTATATAAAGGTATTGACTGTGTTATTATTGTTTGTTTTAGTGGGACGTATGTTAGTTAAATACACATTGACATTTTCTATGATGATATGAGTCGGGAACATATTTGCAGAAACATTTTTAATGCACCAGTTACGACTCTTACTGATGCCACCTTCTTAGAATGCTAGAAGGTATCAATGAACAGAGTCATATTCATATGGACAGCTTCGGCAATGGAATAACGAGTCAGTTCATTAGGTAGGCCTACAACTAGTTTTATCAAGAAGAGAGACATTAAAGTACCATTTTTGAAAAGCACGCTAGAGAAATAGACAGTATGTTCCGGTAGTGACATCTTTTCTATTCTTTAATGTCGTTTCAAAAATATGGGTTTTTTAGCCATTATTTTTCTGACGAAACCTAAAAATAACTAATTCGGAATAGGGGTATGTTAGCTGTTTCTTGATTAAGGCTTCCAACATGCCTATAATGAAAATGGTAAATATGTATAAATATAACAGGGTATACATAAATTTATAGTATAAATAAAAGAAGATAATAGAAAATCTCTATGGACGTTTAATGAACGTTCCTTGCAAGAATATAAAAGAAGCAATGCAATTGACTGAACGTAACCAAAAATGGCAAAATGTAACTTTTATTAACAAAGCTAGAGTGCTATATTGAACTCTATCATCATTTAAAAAATTACTGTAGTTTAAATTCCTTAATTAAATCTGTTTTCTTGTAAATGTTTGCAGGTTCCTACTCCTCAACAAGTTAGGTGTCTTTCCTGGACATAGAGTTTCCTTTTCGTGTAATCTTATACCTTATTGCAAATTTGCTTTTGCTTTGTTTTTAATCACTTTTGCTGCACAATATTATCGAGAACCTTGTTAATAGGCCTGAAACATAAGTGATTATTTCAGAGGCCAGAGAATAAGGCGAAGTCACAAAGCCCAGTTGAGATGGCTCTTTGATTCGTATCTCTTGTTTCTCAGATTTCACGGGGTTTGTGTGCAGCATCTTGTGCACTGTCCAGACCTTTGTTCCTGAAAAACATTGACGCATATCAAAAAGTTTAAAATTCATCGTTGCAAAACATTTTTTGGTATTTGAAAAGTTGGTTTGTGGTACAAAAGTTGAATATTGCATTGAGAAACGGATTCATTTTGCCAAACCTTTTCGCCAGGCACTGATCACAGCAATCGTATGGAGTTTTTGGTATTTCAAGTATATCCGATACAGGAATGGGATGTAAGTAGAGATTTCGGTAAAGCGGTAAACTCTCAAAGGGTGTGAAAACTCGTTAAAAACTGACAACAACAGCTTTGAAAAAGCAAGAAGAGTGCACAATATTGTCAAACTCTTGATGTTTGTTCAATTATGTCGTTACTCTTATTAAGTATTAACTATGTCATAGTGATTTTACCAAAAGTAAGTATACAGGTTTAATTTGTGTTGACATACTGGGAGAGTTGATACGTATAATTTGGGGCGATTTCAGTATAATTAGGGTTAGAAGAAGGCCAGTAATATTCTATGATTAATGGTATTTTAAATTAAGCGCTCGTAAAATTTTATCCTAAGTTGTCCTATATTTACAAGCA
Organism: Alatinidae sp. Z8VKAUB7J3; assembly: GCA_010016025.2. Taxonomy (NCBI): domain Eukaryota; kingdom Metazoa; phylum Cnidaria; class Cubozoa; order Carybdeida; family Alatinidae; species Alatinidae sp. Z8VKAUB7J3. The sequence continues at coordinate 3,008 of JAAAKM020000150.1, read as the reverse complement.
GTAAAAATACACGAAGTTGACAGTTCATTCAAATATCTTACGGCAGTCAGTGTGAAAATGCACCATGTTCGATAAAATGTGAGATAGGATTCCCTTTAGACCTCTAGAATGACACAAAGCGTCAGGCACACCATTTCATCTTCTTAGTGACTGACTTCGAAAATTCCATTTCTGGCCGAAAGAACTTTAACGATTAAAGAATAAGCTTGCATTTTATTACCACTTTCGTTCTTATTTTCATGTAGTAGTTCATCGTTAATACTCTTCTTGTCTTTTTATTGCTATGAAAACAGATTCGTTTTTGTCATCCATTTAAACCAATAGTAAGTTTTCTTTTTTAAGACCCTAGCTTAATTTTATCAACTTTATACACACTCTATAGTTGAAGGGGGTTGCTTCTTAAATGATATACTCGGAAAATGTAATGTCTACCGAACCATCAGCAACGAAGCGCACTGCATTGTCAACCTCGGGTGCTGTTTACTCTTCAGGTAATAATCGTAAAAGCCTCAAGTGTTGACACTCTGTTGCACAGGGCTTTAGGGTATTTCTAGTGTTTCCCTTGATTAGAGCTGTTTTGAAACATGTTTGGTTTTCACTGCAGCTGACAGACAGACGAAAATGTCTTCATACAGAATGTTAGACGCAAGGAAAGTAAAAGTCAACGAGCGAATGGAGCCACTGAACACAACTTTAAATTTGTACGAAGATAACAAGTGTCTAGGCCAATAATTAACAACTGATCGCATACTTGATAAAGATTTCTAGAAGTCGCTAGACGGACTATAGACTGTAGGCAAAGATCTTGTAGGTGGTCTTTTAAACGATTACTTGTATTAGCACTGTAACATTCAGTGTACGAAGACCTGACGGGTCTTGTAATATAACAAAACATTGTCTATATTGTAATTGCCTTCTTGGCGTTTTACCTATATTGATTATCACTAGCTGGTCAAGGCTGGTACTTGGAAATTAATTTTTAGGAAAGGTTTAACGTCATGTCCTTGAAGTGTGTTGTGTTAAAAACTAGACTATGTTCAAAAGTTTGAACTGATTTTAACCATGTGTTTGACTAATAAAAATACTCCGGCGATATCAGGAACGACAAAAGTAAGGTAGAGTGCCAAATTTTAAACAATACAAAATTTCTACTGCCTTCAATGTCACGAAAGATATATTCGGATTGTGCACCTTTCTATTTCTTTGTCAATCAAAATCTTCTTGCATGCTATGGGCCATCATTTTGATGAAGTCTGGCATTTAAATTCTGCTTGTATTGCTGACCGTGATTTCTTACGCATATTTTCCCCCTTTAGCAGTCTTTGCGCTGATTTTCTTCTATGTTTATTGCTTGGGTCTGTTCCTGATATATTTTTAGCAAAACTAATTAATTGATTGCCTGTTTAACTTACCATTTTATTGATAGAACATGGGAATTTATCAGTGATTCATTTCTGATCGTAGGGCTCAGTTGACTTGAAACCTTGCTGAGACAGTAGGCATCGACGTCGAGGCGGTAGGTAACCACAAGTGCGTTCACTTGAATTATCTCTTTGCAAGGTTATATGCTATCTCACAACATATGATGTTCAGTCAGAATCAACAATAGCTACGTTTTGATGTGTGGGCAACGATTGTTGTGCATCCCCTGGAGTAGTCAGATTTCCTTTCGAATGTATTGGCTGACATCAGAAAGACGAAATACAGCGAGACAGATCATTATCAAGGCTAAGCCACGATGATCATTTTATTTAATTTTCTATAATGAGAATGGATGAGTCAGAAGCAATATAAAGATGAGACACTATCATGGCATATGATCAATTAGAATTCAATTTATTTGTTTCGTAATTCAATTTGGCAGCGATATTTACCAACCACGATATTTCAGAGCGTTTATCAAATGGCGTGGCTTCTCTACGTTTGTCAATTCATGCACAACGACAGAGAAATAGACTTCATGGTTTACTTTGTACGACGTTGTTGTTGTTCAATACTAGAGACAGAAATAGAATACCCAGAGTGCTAGGGATAGGTTACAGTGGACCATGAGGAAGGAAAATGGTACTTCAAAAAATATGACTTAAATAGTTTGTTTATTGTACAAAACAAGAATATTGCAGGAAATAGTGAAAACATTATGTACTTAAAAGCTTTTTTCTTCTGTCTTTAAATATGACTTAAAGTGTGGAAATGAAGGATTTTTTCGTAATTAATTTATCAAGAGTGGTTCCCTCAGACAACATTAAAGAAGTAAACAAGATGCCTGGAGAACAACAAAGTCTCTAATGTTGTTTAATGCTGTTCAATGCTTTCAGTTACTAATAAGATCAATTTGAAGAGAGGAAATTGGCTGTTGTTGTCACTATACCCAAAGCCACAAAACAACCGAGAATGATAGTAGCTTTTCAGAGCAGGAACAAACTGTACCAAAATAGAATTTGCGGTATAGTGCCATCTTGCTCCTGTAATTTGGATTGTTGGTTTACAAATATCACGCCCTGAAATCCTCCAGTAGTCTAGGGAGACTGAAGGTATTTGTTTGATCGTAAATACAATTCTTGACGCATCTCCTGATATCCGGTGCTACTTTGACCTTAGCTCTTGTAGAGGAGATCGGATATTACACCAACTATCTCAAGTGCGCTGACTTCCCAAATTCATTGGTGTTATCTAGTCGGATTCTAGACTGACTCAGAGCCGGATTAAGGTTTGTGGAGGTCCTAAGCATGTTAATTATTTGTCCTACCCACCCTCGAACTTACTTGTAACCAAAATCTCATTATGAAAAGATGCATTCAATTTCAAAGACTAACTATGAATAAGTACTGGGCTCTAGTCTAGTTTAACATACTAACTGTAAGTACTTTGCCCAAATATTAGAGTAGACCACCTCAGACGTAGTAGTCTTACAAGTACTTGTAGATTCTAATAAAGGTTATAGATATCCATATTCTAGTGTCACTGGCTGATTAGCACCCTATTAATAGTAAAAACACGCTACGTTT